>JBBMOY011123775.1:0-10564 GCA_037951405.1 Platydemus manokwari
TGTTTAAATGATTTGGTAAAACAAAAACTTTAAACAACTAAAAAACATGAATAACTTTTGACTCAGCCTAATATTATATTAAAATGTAAGGTTTATTCTAAGTTTATGTAACTTATATGTAATTTATCTTAAAGAAGATCAAGAGAGGAAGTTAGAGATTTTCTACTAGTCAATTAATAAGAAATTCAAGAATTCCGATTTATATGATTTTGATATTTGATTTATTGTTAATGTAATTTTCTTGTTGTCATGGTTTTTGTTATCTTCGATCTTAACTGTAGTCTATATTTTATATTTTGATAAAATTTTCAAGTTATCATCAACTATTTTTGAGATATTTTTATATCTTATTTTCAACTCATTTAATTTCCAAAAGAATCTAAAATTTAAGAAATCTTCTAATCCTTTTGAAACAAGTCTTAAAGGCAGTTTAAATAAAATATCAATTTTTCCAATTATTCAATAACTATCAAAATTTTTGAACACTTCTAAAATATACATAAAGGTTTCTGATTTATTCTTATAACTATTGTTTTCATTCTGTCGAACTTTTAACAGCATTTTTGTTGCATTGGTTATAAATCCATTAAAAATACATTTTTTAGACAATTGAAAGAAAATTCGTAATATTTAATTTAGTATAATATTTACTAGTTTAGTTGTTCCCATGTTTTGTGACAAAAAAAACTAAAATTGATTACACATAATCATATCATTCTTCTCGATGCGGTGGCAAATGCACAGTACATGCAAATTTTTGCTAAATCAGATGAGTTTTTAAAGAGGTTCTTCAAATTTGAATTCCCTCATTTCCAAAAATATAACTATGCTATGAATATCTATTTGCTGGCGATGCTTGAATTTCAATGGTGCACAGTGCTCGTGACCAAAATGGGGCTTTAACTTTCTCATATTTGTGTGTGCTTGTGTAAACCGCTTATCAGAAACCTGGAGATGGACGTGATTTTGAACTTGTCCAGTGCCGACGTTTGAGAGTATCTTGTTGCTTTTTTTGTTGGTAATATCGAATGGGATATAAAGGTTTGACTTTTTGCCTTATATATTATGATTAGGTCCCGTAGAAATTTTGATATTGTTTAGAGTGGGCTTGCATCAATGTCGGTCTCTAGTCCGAGTGATTAAAGACAGTGCCCGAGATGATCCAAAATAGTTGAGTGACTTTTTGATGCTATACCCGCTGGACAATGAATAAAGATATGGGAGTTTGTTTCTTCTTCGGTATTGCATTTTCGGCAGAGTGTTGACTTGTTTGTCTTCAAAAAATATGGTGTAAAATTGAGTAGAAGTAGATTGTTTCTGGCTTGATGGGTTAAAATCTAGACTCGCGGTGACAAGTGAAAGTTTTTTAATGGCTTCTGTGATTTTTAAAAGGTTGAGAAGATAGTGGACCAGTCTGCTTTGTTTCTTCATTACGGACTACTGATAAAATGTCATCGATATCGAGTTGTGGAAAATATTCGAGAGTTTGCCGTGATTGTCCATGGAAAGAAATAGGTTTTGTCACTTTCGATGTTCACTTTGAGCAGAACCTCCATATTGTGGTGATGAAATTAGACGTCGATACTATTTTTTCTCAATTTCCTGGTTGCGAAACCCGTTTTGGTTCACCAAGTAGTTTTGCTTTTTGATTTGGAGAGACCAAGTTACCGGATTCGATTCATTTGAGAAGTCTTAGTTGAGAATTGTTGTAACAATCCGATAAGAAGCATCCACCATGATGTTATAACATGGGATTTTGATTGTTTTCGTAGTTTCAGTAAGAGGTTAGTGTTACACTTCGTCCATTGATTTGGGACAGTCTTGATTTTGAAAATTCGATTGAAAAGTGATTGAAGAAAAAAATGCTGAGAATCTATTAGTCAGTTTCTGATCTATTTGATAGTTTCTGAAAGGTATTCTAAATTTCGATAGCATTATTTCTCTGAAATTAGAGTTATCTTCATGTCTCGGAAGAGTTTGATGGATGTGTTGGAGCCGAAATTGAGTAATGGATGATAGTATTATCCAACGTTGGTAGTGGGGTCGGATTTGAAGAAGGTTTTAAGCTTTAGACAGTCCATTGGTTCAGTTAGGCTAGGAAGTTTGTAATCGGATGTTGATTGATCAGAGAAGTCTAGAACACAAGGTTTGACTATTTTTTTAGCAGCGAATCTGGTAGGTTTTGTGGTGGTAATCGCTGTGCAAGCAGATACAAGCATCAGTGTAAGGTCAGTAGCTCCAGTTTAATTAAGCTTGATAGCTTCCAGTATATTTGTATTTGTAGGTTGGCTGGTCGCCGGCTCATTTTGCGACGATAATTTTCGAAATAAATAATATTTGAGACAGTTTAGTTGATGTCATTTCGTAACTGTGGCAGGACCAGAGTGTGGAAGACCGGTGAGTTATTGACATTTTCCAATACAAGCTGTATTACAAATAAGCCGTCGTCAGAGGAATTGAGTTTCTGGGGCAGATTAGCGAGTGTAGATTGCACAAAAGTGATAGTTACTTGGGCAGCTTTTAGATTTTGTATGCGTGCGTCCAGTTTGTTCCACAAGAATTTTGGTCAATTCTATAAATGTTTCTTGGCCGGGTCAATAAAAAAATGAACATTATTTCGTTTGGTCTGCAATATATAGGTTACCAATGGTTGTTGTTTCAATGTATAAGCCAAAAGGCGATTTTCCAAGTGGCTGGTTTTGGAAATGTAATGTCATCGTTGCTTAGAGGTAGGGGATTGATATCAGAGCTTTGGTTTGACTGAATGACTTCTATTTTGTGCTTGTCAAGCTGAAGTCTAAAGGAGTTGATTACACGGTAAATTCTGTTTGAAGATTGATGCCGTGTGTGTGGTTGAAACGTTAAGGTACAAATGTGGTATTAGGGAGTTGGGATTGGTAGATTTTTTGGCACATGTTACATTGTGCTTTCTTCTCGACGATTAAAGACATGTAGACCTATGTAGTGGAAGCTCCTTTATATAGTTTTGATAAAAATTGAGTTTATGGTATCTGTTCGAGATGGAGGCTTTTTCGAATTGAGACTGGTATTATGTACAGCAATAATTTTTTTGATAATTATTTTTATTTTTGACAATTTTAACATTTGTAAAAATTGAAAATATCTCTAAATTTACTTTTAATCGGTAATTTTCAATAAATTGAAATTTGACCTACTTTAACCCATACTTCAATGAATCAAATTTTGAGAGATTTTGAATCTCTAGCCTATTTAATATTTTATTTCAAACTAAAATTCTTCTTAAGTAATTAATTAAAAAATTCCAAATATTTATAAAGAAAATAATTAAATAAACTATATAGATATTGGCAATACCCTAAAAAATGTAAAAATATTATTTCAAGACTGCTTTTCTTGACTATAACCAAATAATTCAAAATTATTATCATTGAAAAAATTACTTCACAATTACAAAACTCAAAGCAACAATGCACTTTGGAAGCTTTCATTTGAAATTATACATAGAAAAAAGATTAGTTAAATATATTTTAATAAGAATTGTAACATTACTCAAAACATAAATGAAGAAAAAAGTACATTAAAGATATTTCATTCACAATACATAAATAGTTATAATTTAGTATACTGTTTCAATGAGTCAGAATAAGATCGAATACATTAGCATGGATAATAAATAACAATAATGAAATTTTCAAAAATACCGGATAATTGGAATATTAATTAAAACTAAACAGAAATGATTTATTTGAAAATCCCATTTTATATGAAAACATCAGTATTAATGAACAGCTTTCTCATCTTGATACTTGTAATGTAAGATTGACACATCTGTTTTACTAATGAATTCCCAACCTCCTTCCTTCATATGATACAAATTAACTACTCCTCCTGATGCTCCATCTCGATGCGTTGCATGATAAATTGCTCTCTGTCCCAAATCATATGCTTCTTCATCAGTCAAATCAAATTTGTAATGATTATCTAACACACCGTAAGCATATGTACTACCAGAACCACATGAAAACATATTTCCTTCTAATCTTGTACCTTCATCGTCTACGTAATATAGACCAGGTCCCATCTTGTCATAACCAACAATCATCGTGCCCATACTCAATCCCATTCCTTTATATTGAGAAATCATGTTTACCAATAATTTTGATGCAGCAGCAACACTCATCCTCTCTTTATGCCTTAATTCGTACAATCTAAATGTCAAATCTTATTAATATTTTTATTCATTTACAACTTGTATCAACCTGCAATGTTTAGCTAAAACTCGGAGCCAAAACATGCAATCAGCTGCTCCTCCAGCCATGGTACCAAGTAAATATGGTGTAATTTCAATCACCTTTTTAACGGTTTGTGATGCTAATATACAATATAGCTAGCCATACTAGTATTAAAATTACCTATATACGATCCCATAGAAGCTCTTGAATCCACTGCGACAATCACACCGTTCTTATATTTAAAAGCCAAAGTAGTAGTACCATGGGCAAATTCTATTTTTGTATTTCCACATTGCATTCCGTGTTTAATTTGTTTCAAGTTATTCTATAAAAATTTAGAATTAAAAATAATAATATTCATACATTTAAAATTCTACATTTTCGTTTTGATATGGAATAAACAAATCCTGATCATTAGAAATACCTAAGATATTGTCTGTTGAAAATTGATCATGTTCTTTCAAATTTAATTTATCAAGTCCACATAATTGCAAGAGTGCCATTGAATAATATTACAAATGAAATTTTAAAATAAATTTCCAAGAATAATTATTTAAACAATTCAGGATAATGAATTACTTTTGTTTATTAATTTGATTATGATAAACTTCCAGTAATAGTCATTAATGTAATATTTATATCGGGTCATTGATCATTTAAGCAATAAAAATTTAATAAAAAATTAAATTTACAATAATTTTATTTAAAAAACTTAAACACTTACAATTATAATGTTTACTGAATTAAAAATAAATAAAATTCGAAATTTAATTTAGAGAAAAATTTTTCGAAAATACGTTCTGCATTTCATATGTACATTTCTAATTGATTCGTTAACATGGTTTTTTTAAAATAACAATTCTGAAAAGTTGAATTTTACAATCTCTTTTTATGTATATTTGTTCTCACTCGCAGTTGTTAAAGTATTAGATATATCCAGCTTAATAAGACTCTTAGCGGAAATGGTGCTTTGCTTTGTAATTATAAAAATATTCTTAATATATCAAGGAGTATAAATTAAAATAATTAATACTCAAAATATATTCCTGATTAAGTGATAATAACTAATTTATTAGAAATAGATATTGTTAGATACAGAAATACCTTAAATTAATATTATGAAATAATTAATTTTTGTCCTAATCCAAGCCTCTCAAAAATATAAATCATAAGTGTGTAATATTATTGATTACCATTTTTTATTCACTATTGTGCTTATTTCTTTTACTTTACAAAATTTTTTTGAGATCATTCTAGTATCTAACTTAATATTTCGCATACTCATATAAAAACATCTGTTAGGTTTCGAACCTACAGTGAGTCACACAACGCCAAATAACATATTACGCCTACAAATATAATTACATAAATAAAAATCCTAAAAATAAACTTGCAATTAAAAATAGAAAAATATAATTACAAAAATTGAATAAAAAATACAAGAATCTAAAAATAGAATTTAATAATTGCAAAAATATAACAGAAAACAAAAATAGGATTTTAAAATTCCCGAAATAGAAAAATCGCGATTGGTTAAAATCATAACAAAAGTAGTATACAAGAAGCTAGAGATTTAAAGAAAATCACCATAAAATTAGCGAAGACAGTGAAAGCCATAAAGTTAATTGCAAACAACCAATTATCGGATTAGAAGCACAGTCACATAGCAGGCAGACTACGATTCGATATCAGCTGGAGAAAATTAGTCACAAGAAGAAGCATTAGTCAGCTACGAGCCAAGCATAGCGTAACAGAAATCTCTATCACAAGCCTATTGATTTAGCTAGCGAGGTATAGACCGAATTATTGATTGTTTCATACCGTGCCAATAGATTCGGTATTAAGTGATCCACTTTTCGTTTGCTCCCATCTTTTTAATAGCTTTTATTCATTTTATGGTTCACCTGTATAGTGAATCTTACCCTCTGGTTAAATGAGTCACACTTCGCCAGTTCTGTTTTTACACAATCATATTAAATCAACCTTGTTAATTTTTTATTGTAGCTATTTGCTTGATGATTATATTTTTCAGTTAACTCGTGGTATTGTTCTTTATTATATTATTATCTATAATTAAATCGCAACCTACATACTTCACACGAAACACAACATATTTTCTGTAATCCGGTCTGTACAACAGCGAGCAATGCAATAACCAATCTCATCACATATCCACAACCAGTATAATTCATAAAGAATAATTCTTGTGTTACGTTTGCGCCTTACTGAATTTATTGTTTAACTAAGCTTAATCCTATTTGATACTAATACTGTCTTAATCAGCCTCTATGAGCTTTTGATTAAAGCCATATGTGTAATCTACCTTACGTTGATGTTCCTTCACCTCGCACAGCATCATTTTGTGAAGACAGTCATTGTGGCAGTAGTGATATATTTTAATTAACCTAACTATCAGTCTCAAATTGTTTAAAACTATAATTCTATTTAAAACTATTAACTATGTTTATAATAATGATTTACGAATAATGATTTATGATCCCTATACAAATAAGAACTAAAACTTGTTATTGCAAATATTTATTCACAATGACACCAATACAAAAGCTGGTTAACAATAATAACATAAAATTAAAAATGGGTTTAGAACTACAATATACATCAAGTTACACTTATAAAAGACCTTGCAACTTCCAGAATTAAAGACGGTTTAAAAACTCCTTCTCTTGAAGCAGAACCGCTTACCTTCAAGAATTTTCAGCAACAAACTTTATAATAGGAACAAAGCGATACGATATATAAAATAAATCAGTATTCTTCAAGAAGAGATCTTACTCAGGAGACATTCGGTAAATACTGGGCATATATGAAATATTAGTCTTCTGCTCCAAACGATCTTCTACTGAGCGTTATTTGAATTCCAAAATGATGGGTCCTCTCCAATCGACCTGACGTATAACGGCTTCTATGCAAATGTGAAGCGGTGAATAGTTGAAATATTGGCTATTGAAACTTCTGTCGGGTTGATTGTGATTACTGCCTTATATAGGGAGCAGTGAATCACTCCCAGATATTCTCTGCGCTTAAATCTAATGCCAGCAAATTTATTCACTTGTGAGAGAAATTCTCTCTGAATATATTTATTAGATAGAGAAAATATCTCTCGATTAAATTTAATCGAGTGATTATTTTATTCTGTGATAGAATTTTCATACGCGAAAATAGATGATAATTTATTTGTCACTGTTAATGCGCGATATCTTATTGTGCGTTCATATTTTATGAATTAAATTCGACGGGCTTGCTATTGGTATTATTATTTTACCTATATATAAACAATAATTATTATAAATATCAATGTTTCAAACTTGTCTTTGCTTAAAAATTCCAATGGTTGTCAAAATATAAAAAAATACATGGTGACTAGATGAAAATTAATAAAATAAAAATTAATACACATTTCATACTTAGTGTCATGCAAATGTATACACATGTTTTTTCCAATGTAAATTAATTGTTGGGCCAGAACCCCAACACATGCGTTGCAAAGTAATATAGCTAAGGAGAAGTTTCAAAGTTTTTAAAATTTAGACCTTCATAATCTTGTTAAAGGCACTTAAGAGTCACCTGAGTATCCAACAAATGAGTTAGTCATTGATGAGCTGGAAGAAGAAGTCAGCACAACGGCTGAATAAAGATTTTATCTAATTATAACTTCAACCACCAGTAAAATTTAAAATTAATAAAATTTGGTTAAGCAGTCAGTACTTAAAAACGTATATAATCACTAGTTTTTCAGTTAAGCCAATACGTTTCTTTATTTAAATGTATAAAATGTATTTATTATCTAATTTTTAGTAAGTATCTGTAATTATGTACATGTTGGGGTTTTGAAAAATTGACTCCGTTATTTGCATGAATTAGTGTATTAAAAACCACCCCCGCATCAATGTATAAAAGTATATATCGCGAAAATAATATTTTAAATTTTTTTTGGATTATAATTCTGGAAAAGCTCTGCGGTTGATATAAATTAAATATAATATATTTTAGACCCAAAATAATATTACATTACCCGTTTAAAATATCCCACAAAATATTGCAATTAAAAACCCTTTAAAGATATTCGTTATAATAAAAATACATATAAAATAATAATAATAAATAACCCGTAATGTGTTATCGCGCAGTAAATATCTAATACCCATTGTCGCGCATTGTAAATAGAATATACACCTAAAATAAATTAAATAGTTAGGCATTAAATAAATATTATGCGTTGAATAAATGGCTATACATTAAATTGAATAGCCACGGAATAAAATAATCACAGAGAATATCTCTCTGACTTGGTAGAATTAATGGCAGAAAATTTTTCACTGCCTTGAAAAGTAACAGTGCATTAAACACATATGCACGATAATAAATAAAAATTCGCAGAAAATATCTGTGAATGAGTCATCGCTACCTATAAAAGGCTGTGACTGCAATTAATAAGCGACACGATAGCACAATAACAACAGTAGGACAGCAACACATTGGCAGAATCGACGAATAGTTATTTATTTAAAAGCGCGATAATACATCCACCAGTATTACGATCCGAGAAAGAAGATTCAATTGCGCACACGGGATATGCCCAGATTTATCTGGAAGATCAATTTTAATAATTAATATTTAATTTGTTTGAGAAGAAGTCCAAGGATCGAGTAAGATGATTCCTGTAAAATCATCGACAATTTACAGCATCAACCGCATATTCTTCCTATTTATAGGGTTAAACCCAAAGTCCTTGTATGAACGGTTCTACTCCTCTTGGGAGTATTGTTAACCGAAGCTTTTTGCCAGAATTGTGCTAAAATCTTGACGTTTATGTGCATAGAAGTATTTGTAAAATCTAATTTTTATTAATTGTATACAAGTAGTAATTAATAAGCTTATTGTATCGTCATATAAATGTAGTAATTTATATTAATAAACTTTTTATCAAGGAAATTGGTTTTGATATTAAATCGCCAAGTGCCATTAGGTTCCATAAAATCATTTTCCTTAATATTATCCTTATCAAAAATCATCTCATCAGCTTTTTGTCAATAAATAGTTAAAGTAGTTAACGGTCAGTAATAGTATAAATAATAATAGCAATATCTAGACCCACCCATCCCGTCTTCACATGCGGATTGGTGTGATTGAAGCGAAGGAACATCAAAAATATTAGGTTTAGTGATTGCCTGTGGGTCATACGGACTCAGAGAGCTGATTAGACTCAGATATTGCCAATACAAGTAAAATTCAAACTTTAAAAATTAAAATAAAATAAAACGATTGACCCCCAGAATTATCATACATAAAGTTAACAAAATACACTTGTTTAATTTTGCAAATCTTTTATGTTAACTAAAACTAATTTCTTCTTGAAACGGGAACAACACTCCCAAAATTGGAACAATTTAGAGATATACTATCACCAAGATTGAGAAAGATTGAGGTATTTATGATAAGTATAAGTGTCAAAGTGAAGAAAAATAATGAGTTTCTAAATGTTTTAAGTATAAAATTATCCCAATAGCGCTAACTTCGCTTTCTTATTAAACACCAGTTTCTAAAATATTTATTTAACTTGTGGAGATTTCGTATCTCGAGGGTTGAGCGGTTTTAGCAATCTGACTCCAAAGGATTGGTGATACTAGCACTTCTACTAGCACTGATATAGCACTTATGACAATTACAGAATAGAACAAAAACACAATGTTTATAATAATGTTTATTGAGTTATACTACAGATATACAAGCTGAATAATTTGTTTAGAATACACGATCAGCATACGAACTGAAAATAATAAATTACAAGAGTTTCTATAATAGCAGGTTCGATACCTATCCCTAAAGGTGATGGGTATTGTCGGTGCCGCCTAATAGCCCGGACAGAGACTCAGACTCGATAAGAGTTTAGACTGACAAGCCCGTGAAGGAATTACAGATATAACTATGGAATGGATAATTAACAAGAATGAATTACTCATAGTAAAGATTAGTTATAGCCGCTTAAGATTACTCGGTGATTGATTAACTTCAGCGCTGTAAGGCAGTTCTACTGAGTTTGGTATTGGTATTTATACTGTTTTTAGACAAGGCACAAAACGCAGCTTTGTTTACATGTTTGTTTAAATTTTCCCCTTAATGTCTTATATTTTTACAAAATGGACTTTGTTTGTTTATATTTTACAAAATTGGCTTTGTCTTTGCTTTGTTTTGTTTATTCTTACTTAAACAACTGGTTTGTTTTCGCGTTGATTGTTTTTTATTTAAACAACTGTTTTTATTTGTCTTTGTTTACTTAATCCGAGTATATCGATTTGCAGAAAGATTATTATAACAATAAGGAATTTTAT
>JBBMOY011123886.1:0-10564 GCA_037951405.1 Platydemus manokwari
AACTGAATAATAATTAATTTTGTAGTTGTTTGCGTTGATTTTGATTTTTATATTGAACTTTAATTTTTTTTTATCTTTCAGATGAAGACTATGTAAAATTTAAAAATAAACTCATTGAAGCATATTGTAATTAGTTTTAATTAATGATTTTGAAAAAAATATTGTGACAAAAGATTTTATGTATTAAAATTTAAGAAATTTTTCTTTATTCTTTAGTATCTTTACAGTTTGGAATTCTTGTATAAATTCTTGTTCTCGGAATAAAAACAATTGTGCAATTTTTCGAGATGTTTAATTTTCTTTTTCATTCGAAATACCTATAAATCTTATGTATATACGGGTTTTCACAAGATATCTGCTTGTTTTAGGAAACTATGCCCTGGCAATGAAACCTTGCTTACAAATTATATTCTTAGTGGATATAATTTTCAATTATTAAAAGATTTTGTTTAAATGCAACATTTTTCTCCGTACGTTGATGGAGAGATAATGATCTTTCATTAATCACTTTGATCCAGAATAACCGTGATAGAACTAATTATATGTGATAAATGTATTTGAAGTTATATAAGAAAGATTTTTTTATTTTTTAATAAAATTTTGTTGATATTCTTTTATTTTAATCTTTGGAAAGTATTCCTAGTGTAAAAATTGATATTACAAATATTTGTATGCCGATTTTGTGGAACGTATCTATCACGTAAAAAAACTTATATGTTGTTATTTATTTTCAGAAATCGATTTCTTATTTCCTGTTTTTTTTGCTTTTTAATAAAAGTTTAATTTTTTTGTAAATTATAAAAAATTTGAAATTAAAATTCAATATTAATATTATATTTCAATCATTATATCACTTTTCGACTTGCGTCTATCTCGATTAAGGGTTTAAAAATTGATGTGAACTTCAATTGTCTTTTAATATTTATATTAAAGATTAATTTTATTTCTATCCTAACATATTTAATGGAAAACAAATTTTATTATGAACATCCATTTAATCCAAATGACATTAATCATTATTTAGATCCAAAAGTTATTTCATATAATGGTAAGTGTTAAATGGTTACATTTTTCTTGATATTGCTTTATTCTTGTTAGTTCGAAATAATTAGCAATGTACTTAAAAATATTAACACACATTGCCTTGGAAGTTAAAAAGATTGATTTAGATTAAAAAATGCATTTAATTTATTTATTATTTTCATAAATTTATTCACAACATTAATTAATTTTTCCAAAATTTAATTAAGCTAATAAATTGGCATTCTGATATTTTGATATATATTTTGATGACAAACTTAAATTTTCTATTTTAAACCAATAAGTATTTTTAAAATCACATTTATATATTTGGTTAGTATTATTATTAATATAAAAATAAAATATTGGTTGTTAAATATTTTAGCTTTATCAGTTAGACGAAATAATGTTTGATCGTACAATTATTAATAAATTTATTATTTATAAATAGAAAATGTTTATAATAAATTAGTTCATATTTGAAAATATTTTAATGAATTAAGATGACCGAGTGTCAATTTGAACACAAATAATATTGATCAACAAAATTTTTAATTTAATAAAATTTTATATTTTTAAATAGTCCAATATATATTTTATAAATATATTTATTTTATATTCAAAAATTTTTCATTCAACATAAACGCAATGAATATCAATGGAAATCATTAGTTTTGTACAATTAAAAATTATCTTAAGAATACCATGTACATGAAATTTGGAATGAAAATCGATAAGCTCATTTAATCTGTTTACCAAGATTCGTATGTTTGTATCTGCATATTCTTCGATTCTCTTTAGTAAATATTATCTAAAAATTGTCTTATTTTTATTTTCAATTACATTTTTTTCAATTATTAACTCTATCTCTTAATATATGTAAGTAAATAACAAAAGTCAATATGTGTAAATATGAGTCTTTGTATGTTGAATTAAAAGGGTTGAATTTGATCTAGCTGTTATTTAAAATATAATAACAAATTTAAAAACTTTTCTGAGAATTGGGATTGAATGACAATAAATTTTATCTAAAAAATTAATAATTTATTTTATCATTCAATTTTAATAGTATCTTAAGCGATTATGCGACGGATAACTGGATTAATGGTTTCATTATGAAATCTGCTATTTGTTGATTCATTCTCTATTATTTCCTTGTATAAAAATAATTTAAACCAGGACATTAATATACCGATTAAATAATTTTATATTTATATCAATTAATGGTTTTTATTATGTGTATTTATTGACTACAACTCCGAGTACCTAGAATGAATTAAAATGATTTAATATATAATTGACTAATATTTATTATAATTTCAGTATTATCGATTAGTATATTCGTAGGATATCTGATTTAAAAAAATATTTTATCAATAAATGAATACTTCCGAACTCGTAGTTTGATTCGTGATTATTCGTTTATCCGAACATATTTTTATAATTGTGGTTCTATTTTCTTTATCTCTTAATTGCGGTTTACTAATGACACTACTCTAGCGATGTTTTGTCAATTCATTTTTTGTTGTCATTTACAAGTTGTATACAACCCATTGTTGGTTATTTTCTCGATTATTTACATATTTTTAGTTTGAATAAATATATTGTTAATAATCACTATACAACCATTATGAACATGAGTGCTTTATTTAACCTTTCAACATTTAAAAAGTGTGAATGGCTCATTTACTTATAAATACATTTATATGGTAAGGTACGAATCTTTTCGGTTAAATAATTTTATGTAATGGATTGTGTTGCACAATGAAGACGGTTGCCTAATTTAAATCCTAAAATGAATAAAAATTTAATTTTAAAAATCTGGTAACGAACATTTGCATATCTATTGAAAATTTTTTGTTTAGAATCATTACGAAATGGTTTGGTAACCAATTTTATGCTTCCTGTCGGCAACGAAGTCGATTATTTAATTGTTGTTCTTACTATGTTAATATTCTTTGGATCAATGGTTTTATTTTCGGCAATGGAAACGTAAGATATTTCTGTATAATCATTGAATGTCATACAATTTTTTATTAAAATTATATTATTGAAAAACTATTCGATATATGGTTAACGAATAAGTCTGTTAAAAAATTGGATTATCTCGAGAGATTTATTAATTGAAATTCTCTACAAAAATATTTTAAAATTTTATAGCTTTCAACAAATTAAATAATTGCGCTGTAAAAGCACATTATACAGTTTGTCAAATTAAGTATTTAAATAGAATCTCAATTGATGCGGAGGTAAAATGTGTCCTACGCATTTGAAATTTTCACCAACATGCTCCTTATGCAGCCGAGTCGGAAAACAGCAGAGCGTATTAATTTTCAAATAGGAAATCTGTGTCTTTGCTTATGCAGATGACCTCTTATTGTTTAATGCACTACAGGTAGTACACAAATTTCACCGACTTTCAAGCTTTTAGCAATATAGTAGGAAATGATCAAGGTCTGAACATCTCATGTAGAATTTCCTGAACAGCAATCGTATATACGACCAATTCAAACAATATAATTTCTTCTGGGAAAACCTATATATTCCTTCACCGATTGCAACTGACAAATCCTGTTACTAGACTCTAAAGGATTACTAAAATACACTGGATTCCAGGGTTTACTATTTAGTGATTATCGTTTTCGAACTTCGATTATTACAGCAAGCAGTGATTTAGCTTATATCTTCAAGTTCCAAGATTCCAATTTATGTTTCAAATAATCTTTACAAGTTATGTATTCATATCGTAAACATTTTGTGATTGATCTGATTTATTTTTGCTTTCCCTCTTTAACGACCAATTGCATTTCAAGTCCATGACTTGATTCATCCTTGAAATGACCTGCCTATGGTATAGTGCGGCATGTAGCAATAGATGTTCTTTATTTGTAAATAACAACTATATACTGTTATTGAACAATAAATTCTTTATTATTTACTTCAAAGTAAAGATTATTGATTAATAAATATGTAATATTTCTTTATATAAAAATAAATAACATTTTAAAATTCACGTCAAGTTTTTCTTTGCTATTTGATGAATAAGCTTGTTAAAGTGTTCTTTGCATTTATCGATTTCGTTAAACAAAATGTTAATAATGATTTTTACAAAAGAATTTATTTGTGAGATTTCTTTATGAGAGATGACATAATGGATTGATCTATTAAATCTTGTACTAAAATATAAATTGGTTGTTTTCATATTAAAATTAATAACTAGACTATATTAGATCGAATAAATGGATTCATTGCACTATTTAGAAATGGTAATAATTTTCTATTTAATAGATATCTAAACAATTTAATAAAAGATTTTCACAAAAGTGTATTTAAAGAAAATTTTAAACAAGTTTATTACTCGGAACTGTTCTAAAATAGTTTAGGTAGCTTAAATTTGATATAGATTTATTTAAATAAATCAAAGAAAATGCAAAACTAAATTTTTTAAAAACTATTCGATGTTTAGTACTAGCCATACTTAGTATTTTTAATAGATTAATCTGTGTACTTTTTATAACACGAATATATAAGCGAGAGATATAAAAAATTATTCATGTTTGGTAATATTCGAAAATATCCCAAAAAATTAAATTTGATAAATGTGAAATAGTAATGGCAAATAAAAATTCTATTTTTAAATTTTATTCTGAAACGTAACTATTAATTTGATTTTAATATTAAAAATATATTAATAATTTGTCATCGAGAATGACTTTTAATTAAACTAGTAAGAGTTTAAAATTGTTAATTATCAATTCAGAATTCTTACTCCGATGCTAATGGATAACTTTGCTTGGACATTTGAACAAGCTTCTCTCTATTCAAGTTTATTTTTAGCTTCATGTGGAATAATTGGAATTTTTGTATTTGTTTCCTTAAATTTTACAACGAAAGTGTAAGTTAATAATTAACATATTTATTATTGCTAGTGTTTTTGGATTTCGGAAATTACTTTTTATGTTAAAATAAAAAGAGTTTGATGTTATTTTTAAATATAAATTACAAGTTTTCTCACAACGACAAAAATAATTAAGGTTCATCAGTTATTTCAACGAAATTTTATGCTTCATTTGAAAGTTTTAAATTTTAATAGCAACATTTTTTGTATGAATTTGTTGTTGGATTTTATCAAAATTTACGTCAGTGATTTTGTAATTGTTTTATTGAAAGGCTTCAATATTATATGATGGTTTTTATAAACATAAATTTATAAAAATCAAACGATAATATTACTAGCAAGATGAAGAAGAGTAACAAAATATTAAAAATCTCAATTTGTACGGGTTCTGGTGATCATCGTAATATATGACTGCAGTAATGGACGTTTTTTTATAAACAACAAACAACTACGGAAACCGGTCGTAATATTTTCGTTTTAATCCTTAACCTTTGAATACCTGCATTTCTTCACGATTTTACAGTCTTTTGCGCCACTTGGAAAATTCATTCAATTATTTATCTATTATTATATCTACCTTATTTATATAATTAATTGTTATGTCTAACGAAGGTTCATTGTGAACTATGTAATATAATCAAATATAGCCTTTTGCGACAAATTTTTACTTTGTTATTTTTTGTATTATCGTATTTTAAAAGTACACGTTCATTGAAAATATAAAAAATACATTCTGCCTTTATCTCAGCATTTTCGAATTAAGTCCCATGCCTATAATGACAAAATAAATCATAATTGATTTAAGATTTTTGTATTCCATGTTGGTGGTTGTCTAATATCAATGACTGTTTTTGTTATAATTATAATCCACAATTTTTCTGGATTTGTTGAGTTTTTATTGGATATTTATTGTTGTTGAGTTTCTTAAAAAATTTGATATAATTTTAGAAATCTTTAATTGAATTTGTTTTTAGGTTATCCGATCGTACGCATTTATTTATCGGACAAACTTTATCAACTTTAACTTGTTTTATATTGATTCCGTACTATGGGCAGATACCAGTTTTAAAAGAAGGAAGTAATAGAATTATACAATTATATATATATTCATGTTATTATTACTACAAGGTTTTTCAATAATATTTCCAATTAATAAAGTTTCCAATTAATTATTTTCAGGGTTGGCTAATTATCAACAAATAATTTCAGGTTTTTCAAACCTCATTAATTTAAAAAATTTATTACATTCACAAATTTATAATTACTAAAATCGGATGATACCTTGAATCCACCTTTCATGAATAAGCTGATTTTCTAGTCGTTGATTCATGACCATTCCACACAAATTCACTGTCACTCCCATAACTTCTTGATTTTTGTTGGGTTTTTATAAGATAAATTGAATAAAATCGAGGTTTTTTATTATATGGCAATGATAAGAGACATTTTCCCGTCAGCCAATATTAACTTTTTGTATACTTGCCAGAGGTTGGGTGATCTTGGCCTTATGCCATCGGAGATTGATTATTGTATTCAGAATATAGTAGGAGGTTTTCGGTCGTTGAACAGCTTTGACTTTGTCTTTGCTTCTTTTATATAAAAGAGATTAATTGCAATAGTCAACAATCGTTCTGAAGTTTAAGAATTCCATGTGACTCTTGAGTTAATAATCATCTATAGGCTGTGGAATTAATTATACTTTTGCATTTAATTTTTAGATCAGGGAAAATTCGCCAGAAGATGGGTTTTGTTATTGTTTTTTATTATTTCCTATTCTTATAGATTTCATCATAATTTTTCGACGAACTTCGTGATGACTGCGAAACTTCGATTGAGGATTTTGAAGGGTGTTTACAGCGAACCAATGAATTCCAGTGCTATTTGGATTTGATGTAAACAAAATGAATTATAAAACGAAAAATTATTTTTCACTGACTACTAGTTAATAAGAAGAAATATCTTTGTTAAGTAATAAATCTTTACAACTTCTTTTATAATAATAACATAGGAGGTAGTCAATAATCTTAATATTTATAATATAAATAGTCATGACCGCAAGAATTTCTGAAAAATAAGTTATTAAATAAATCATATTTCATTTACAAATTCCTAAGGTACATAATTATTTATTGTACAAGGGCCATAGCGACACCCCAGTAAATAAAAAATGAAAAAGGTATTAACATATAAATCTACTCTTTAAAATGTTTATCCTTAAAAATTTTATACAACTTATTTTTAAAAGTAAAAATAAAGAAGTTTACTGTTAAAAGGAAAGTGAACTGTTATTTTGAATAAATTTTATTCTGTCACTTTTCATGTATGTCTCACGTAAGCAAATAAATATTGTAATCATTTAGAACAGTCATTTAAATAAGTGTTTCAGAAGTACTTTGCTTATAATTTGGTAAGGTTAGAATTATCATTTCTGTATTTTATTATTATTAAAATATGAAAATGTTAATATAATAAAAAGTAATTTTATAAATTATACTGAAAAATATAAAAATTGAAAACAATTGAATTTTTATTTTAGAAATGGTGGGCTGTCCACACGATGAGCAACCTTGGTGTGCTTCCACCCCTGCATTATCGATTGTAGCGGTTATTTTCTCTCAGTTTACATTCACAACTAGTTATTCCATTATAAACGTTGTAACTACAGTTATATTTTCGACAACTTTAGGTCCAGGATCGCAAGTAATATTCACTTTTATTTTGTAACTGATTTCTTTATCACCAATGAATGAATATTTGTTAGAATTGAAAATTTTGTGCTTCATTTTATAGCAGATAACTTCTTTTCCACAATATTTATTCTCATCACACTCACTCTTTTCTTATTACGTCTTTTAATATTTCTGATATCCTTCTTAGGACAAAATGGTGTGGTCAAATCTAGTTTAATGATTTTCCAACTGTAATTGCTGAGACAAATGTAATTCCAGTATTCTGAATAATTATTTGACTATAGCAAGTGTTGACTATATTATCATATTTCGTCATGCTTCTCAAAGCGATGTTCATGTTTGAAAGAATATTCGGCATGATATTAAACACGTAAGCCGTTCTGATTGGACTGATATTTTTATCTAATTGCATTTCCCTTCTTATTTTTATCTCATTTTTCGAATATGTTTTTGCTACCATGTTAATTTTGCGATTATTTGAACTTCATGCATCGTTTTCTGAAATGTTGTCCCAAATTTTTGTATTCCGACAGCTTGTCTATATGTGTATGCCGCAATTTGCTTTGCAGACAAAAAACTTATCAAATAATTTCCACTGCGGTTGTAGCATTTTTATCGTAGTCGCTACGAAGCCGATTTTTTTTACAATCATAGCATTATTTTTCTGTCGAAAATATTTCTATTAACCTTTGTTCCCTTGGATAATTATTATTTGAAACATTCTGATATCGTGGAAGTTTATTACTTTCGTTTAACACTGACCTAGGTTTTCAATTTTATTTTTAAGAATCTTATACTCAGACTTTAAAGTTTTAATCAAATAATTTTCATAGCGCTTAACGTAGAAATTATCATATTCATAAATCATTTTTATTGATTGTGAAATTTTTAAGAATTGGCAAACTTTCCGTTTAGTAAACCTTTATACCTCTCACTACGTTCTTTATTCAATGTCCTAGCTTCATACATTCTTATTGTGGTGTCTTTTATGCATTTACATTCCTGTTCTTAGTTCCTTTACCATTTTTTATATGAATGTACTGTTCTCTTAATTTTGTCTGGACATTCATCATTAACGCATTTTGATGATTTTTAATTTCTATCCCCTGCACTGTTATTTTCTTATTTTTTTTATCATTTTATGATATAAGGCAGTTAATTTTATTGGGTTAATATATATTTATTAAAATTATATTTAAATTAGTTTGAATATGGTTGGGATAACATTCTGTTAAACTATGTTATCGAAGATCAATGACTTAAATTTTGACATTGTAATTTTGCCATATAATGTTAACTAGTGTCCGTTTTTGTTTAAAATACCGAATGACAACGCTTAGAATCATAAAATTCGTAAAATAATTTTAATTCCCGTATTTTTTTCTAGAATTATTAAAGCTGAATTTTAGTTATTGATTTTGTTTTTTATATATCTAGGCTTTATGGATGGGACTATTCACTGCTATTGGTAGTGCTTCTCGAATTGTTGGTCCTTTTTATGTGACTTATGTTTATACAAAAAGAGGATTGCCCTATGTTTATGGCATATTGGGCATGTTTAATGTTAGTTTATTGCTTCTTATAATACTTTTCTACAGGCGAATTGTACCATATATGAGTAAAGGCGTATTGTAGACTTTTATTTCATGATAAATATCATGGTTTGACTTAATTTATAAATTAAATTAAAAAACATATGCAAAGTTTGCTCTTCTATTTTCATATTTAAATCAGTTAGTATAATAAGAAGGGTAATTTGTTTCATTATTATGTTAAATTCTATCACATTAAGTTCCTTATACTTCATCCCTTCTTTTAAATTACTTTTACATGAATTTTATTTAAAAGCATGAAATTCCATAAGTTGAAACATTAAATTTTAAAATTGATTATTTTAAATAATAAAATTCAAAATACCTTTACAAATGATTTAAAAAATATAATTATTTCGTATTAGTTTACAATCGGAACTTATCTATAACATGAAGACTTATTTAAAAGCACACAGACACAGATTAATATTAACACCATGCTTTTATTTAAAGTACTATTGTGGAGCAATAATTTATGATGTCAAGTATTACACACTAAAATATACATCAGTAATGTTTGTTTAATCCGATCCTTTTGAATTGCATAGTTGAATACAAGAATTAGTTTTAGATTTATATTATAAAAACATTTGAAAATCAATTGTAGTTCAAAACAGATGTACTATCGTAATTTGATCTCAAAACCATTTTCTTAAATTTGTTCTAATCTCGATTTAGTTTGTATGATGAATAATTAGGCATCATTATTATATTTATTAAAATATCTTTCTCATGATGTTCATTTTCATGATTCAGGAATCCAACGTGATCTTGTTTTAATTGGATAGCTCTGTACTTATAATAATGATGCATTTTTATTCTTTTACGTGTGTAATTTTAAAATTTCAATTCGTCTTTCGAAAGTAGTAATGAACATTAATCTTTGGCAATCTCTCCCTTATATAGTATATCATTCTTGCTCGCTCACACATGAGGGTCAGGTCGTCAAAGACTAATGTTCATTACTACTATCCATTTATAAGCATTTATAAATTATAATAATTGAACAAAAATAAAACAACTAATTAGAGAATTGTTTATAAACAAAAAAATTAAGTCGTCATTACTGTTAGTCATTACGAAATAGTTACTACTAACTATCGAATTCATCAAATATTAATTACTACGAATCCGACAAACCAAAACATAATTTCGATTAAAAGACCAGTTTTGCAGTAATATTCTTAGTACAACTTGGAAATTATCTTACATCTGTCTAACAAGTAATTTTAATTATTTTTGCAATCAAGTTTTACATATCTCCACACGAGTTGAAACCGAGAGATATGGAAAGGCGATTTTGCATATCTGAAATGCTGCTCGAGCGTCATAAAAAGAAGTCGTTCTTGCATCGAATCGTTACT
>JBBMOY011123997.1:0-10562 GCA_037951405.1 Platydemus manokwari
AATATATAATTTTAGAAACATTTCGAAATATCAGAAATGGAAAAAGCAATGGAGGAGCTGAATGAATCTGCTGCCTTATTTGAAGTGACGGTTCCAGAATTCAAACAATTGAAGCAGTGCCGCAAAGAGCTGCGATTATTAAAAGTTCTCTGGGATCAAATCAATGTTGTAAATTCCAGCATAGTCGTATGGAAGCAAACGTTGTGGAAAGACATCAATGTGGAACAAATGGATCAAGATTGTAAGAATTTCGCCAAAAACATCAGAGGACTCGATAAAGAGATGCGTTCATGGGATGCATATACAGGAGTTGAAGATCAGATCAAAAATATGATGACATCTTTAAGAGCGGTTAATGAGTTGCAAAATCCCGCGATACGAGATCGGCATTGGGCTCAATTGATGGCAGCAACGAAGGTGAAGTTTGATATGAATGATGGAACGACATTGGAAGATCTTTTGAAATTGAATTTGCATAACTTTGAAGATGAAGTGAGAAATATTGTGGAGAAAGCTGTTAAAGAAATGAGCATGGAAAAGATTTTGAAAGAACTCGATAGCACTTGGAGTCAGATGGAATTCGAGCATGACAAACATGGTAGAACTGGAATTACATTGCTAAAAGCAAGTGAAGAATTGATTGAAGTACTGGAAGAGGATCAAGTTAAACTCCAAAATATGATGACCTCTAAATATATCTCCCACTTTTACGATGAAGTATTCTCTTGGCAGAAGAAGCTCTCTATTGCAGATCAAGTTATCCAAATTTGGTTTGAAGTTCAACGAACATGGTCACATCTAGAATCGATTTTCATCGGATCCGATGATATAAGAAAGCAACTTCCGGAAGATTCTGCAAGATTCGATCGGATTGACACCAATTTTAAAGGCCTAGTTACGGAAGTTGAGGAAACTACAAATGTAGTCAAGGCGACGGGAAAACCAAGATTATTTGAACGATTGGAAGTCATTCAAGGCGAGCTAGTTTTGTGTGAAAAAGCACTGGCAGAATATTTGGAAACTAAACGATTAGCTTTCCCACGATTTTATTTCGTTTCATCCGCTGACTTGTTAGACATCCTATCGAATGGAAATTCACCAGAAATTGTCATGAAACATTTGACAAAACTTTTCGACAGTTTAGCCAAGCTTAAATTTGCCAAAGAAGGCGATAAAGAGAATACCAAACTGGCTGTAGCAATGTATGCTAAAGATGAAGAAATGGTCGATTTAACAAATCCATGTGACCTCAACGGCCAAGTGGAAACATGGTTAAACAAACTATTAGATGAAATGCGAAATACCATGAGAACAGAACTCTCAGAATCTGTCACTGTGGCTGAGGAAAAAGCTCGAGATCAATGGATTTTCGAATGTCCAGCTCAAGTGGCTTTGACTTGTTCACAAATCGCCTGGGGAACCGAGGTTTATTTAGCATTTGCCCGTCTGGAAGAGGGATATGAAAATGCTTTGAAAGACTTCAACAAAAAACAAATCACCCAGCTCAATGCTTTGATCACTCTTTTAATTGGTGAGCTATCAAAAGATGATAGGCAAAAAGTGATGACAATATGTACTATTGATGTCCACAATCGAGATGTTGTACAGAAATTGATCACACAAAAAATAGATAACTCACAATCATTCACTTGGCTCTGTCAATTGCGACATCGATGGGCAGACACTGATAAAGATTGCTACATAAACATTTGCGATGCACAATTTCGATATGCCCATGAATATTTGGGAAACACGCCCAGATTGGTTATCACACCATTAACAGATCGATGCTACATCACATTGACACAATCTCTTCATTTGACAATGAGTGGAGCTCCTGCTGGGCCAGCTGGAACAGGTAAAACTGAAACGACGAAAGATCTTGGCAGAGCCCTTGGAATAATGGTGTACGTATTCAATTGTTCGGAACAGATGGATTACAAATCAATAGGAAATATCTATAAGGGTTTAGCACAGTCTGGTAGTTGGGGATGTTTCGATGAATTTAACAGAATCTCAGTTGAGGTGCTCAGTGTTGTTGCGGTGCAAGTGAAATGTATCCAAGATGCCATCAAGAATAAACGAAAGCGATTTGATTTCCTTGGTGAAGATATCTCATTAGATCCAACCATTGGTATTTTCATTACAATGAATCCGGGTTATGCAGGTAGAACAGAACTGCCCGAAAATCTGAAAGCACTGTTTCGACCTTGTGCTATGGTTGTACCAGATTTTGAACTCATTTGTGAAATTATGTTGGTCGCAGAAGGTTTTCTACAAGCTCGAATATTGGCTAGAAAATTCATCACTTTGTATCAACTGTGCAAAGAATTGTTATCTAAGCAAGATCATTATGATTGGGGTTTGAGAGCTATTAAGTCCGTACTGGTAGTGGCTGGTGCTCTTAAAAGAAGTGATCCCGGTAGAGCTGAAGACCAAGTATTAATGAGAGCATTGAGAGATTTTAACGTTCCAAAAATTGTCACTGATGACACACCAGTGTTTATGGGTCTCATTGGAGATCTTTTCCCAGCACTAGACGTTCCACGAAAAAGAGATCCAGAATTTGAAAAGCATGTGCGACAAGCTACACTTGATTTAAAGTTGCAACCGGAAGAGAATTTTATCTTGAAAGTTGTTCAGTTGCAAGAATTATTTGCCGTTCGTCATTCCGTGTTTGTACTTGGTAATGCTGGTACAGGTAAATCAATGGTATGGAAGACATTGAACAAAACATACGGTAATCTAAAGAAAAAACCAATGGCAGTAGATCTTAATCCAAAAGCTGTTACCAATGATGAATTGTTTGGCATAATCAATCCATCTACCAGAGAATGGAAAGACGGTTTATTCTCAGTGATTATGCGTGACTTGGCAAATTTGACGTCCGACGGACCTAAGTGGATAGTTTTAGATGGGGACATCGATCCAATGTGGATTGAATCGCTTAACACAGTCATGGACGACAACAAAGTGCTCACCTTGGCTAGCAATGAAAGAATTCCTCTCACTCCATCCATGAGATTGCTGTTTGAAATCAGTCATTTGAAAACTGCAACACCAGCTACGGTGTCAAGAGCTGGTATATTGTACATCAATCCTCAGGTGAAATTGAATTTGTTTAATATTTCCCAGATTTTAATTTAATTTATTTAGGATCTTGGTTGGCAGCCATTTGTCAATAGTTGGATAAGTACGAGAGAAGTGCAATCAGAACAAGCAAATCTCACCATTCTATTTGATAAGTACGTACCGATGTGTCTAGAAGCATTGAAAAATAGATTCAAGAAAATCACACCGATCGTTGAAATATCCCACGTACAAATGTTGTGTTATTTGCTTGAAGTTTTGCTTGTACCAGAAACGACACCCGCCGATTGTCCGAAAGAATGGTACGAATTGTATTTCGTATTTTGTGCCGTTTGGGCTTTTGGAAGTTGCATGTTCCAAGATCAGCTCGTTGATCACAGAGTAGAATTTACCAAATGGTGGGTTACGGAATTCAAAACCGTGAAGTTCCCAGCACAAGGAACAGTTTTTGATTATTATATCGACTCAGAAACAAAGAAATTTGAGCCATGGACAAAGAGAATGACGAAATTTGAGATGGATCTCGAACAACCATTACAAGTATATCATTTTGTTTGATAAAACTTTCATAGCTTAAATCGAAAATAAATATAATAATTTTAATAACATTACAGTAAAATTAAACATAAAATTTTGCAGGCCGTTTTAGTTCCAACATCGGAAACTACTCGTTATCGATATTTCCTCGATCTCCTTATCGAAAAGCGTCGTCCGGTAATGTTAGTTGGAGGTGCAGGCTCTGGGAAAACTGTCTTATTGCAAGATAAATTGAATTCTGTGGGAGATAATTATGCAGTCTCCAATGTTCCTTTCAATTTTTACACCACCAGTGAGATGTTGCAAAGAGTCCTGGAAAAACCTCTTGAGAAGAAAGCAGGTAGAAACTATGGACCACCTGGATCGAAAAAATTAATCTACTTCATTGATGACATGAATATGCCTGAGGTTAGAGAGTAATTGAAATATAATTGATTGTAACGCTCGTTTTAGGTGGACAAATACTTCACCGTCCAACCGCATACTCTGATAAGGCAACACATAGACTATTCGCATTGGTATGACAGAGCTAAACTGACTCTAAAAGAAATTCACAACACTCAATATCTAGCTTGCATGAATCCTACAGCTGGAAGCTTCACAATCAGTCCTAGACTACAGGTTTTTACAATCAATTTACATGAGCTTTGAGTTACTATACATTTTCATTTAGAGACACTTTTGCGTATTTGCTCTCAGTTTTCCTGGCCAAGATGCTCTCAAAGCAATTTATTCGACTATTCTTGGCGAAAAACTGTCGAATAACTTTTCACAGGCTCTAATTAAAATTGTTCCCAATATAGTCGATCTTGCTCTTGCCTTTCACAATAAAATCAACACAACCTTCTTACCAACAGCCATCAAATTCCATTATGTCTTTAATCTGCGCGATTTGTCCAACATTTTCCAGGGGCTCTTGTTTTCCAGTCCAGAATGTTTGAAACAACCAACAGATCTCGTCAGATTATGGATGCACGAAGGAGAGAGAGTTTACAATGACAAACTTATCGACGATACGGACATTGAAACGTTCCATAAATTGCAAAAAGAATTCACAAAAAAAGCATTCGAAGAAATGGACGAAACTGCTTTGTTCAAGAAACCACTTCTTTATTGTCATTTCGCACAAGGCATTGGAGAACCCAAATATATGCCAGTAGAGAAATCTGAAGATCTTTCGAAAATTCTGAAAGAAGCTCTGGATAGCTACAATGAAGTAAATGCTGCGATGAATTTAGTTCTTTTCGAAGATGCAGTGGCACATATATTACGAATCAATAGAATTTTGGAATCCCCGAGAGGATATGCCCTACTGGTTGGAGTCGGTGGTAGTGGCAAACAGTCTTTGTCCAGACTTGCGGCATTCATAAGCTCACTTGATGTATTCCAGATTACACTCAGAAAAGGTTACAGCATTAACGATTTGAAAGTTGATTTGGCGGCTCTTTACATGAAAGCCGGAGTAAAAAATATTGGCGTCGTATTTTTGCTTACCGATGCACAAGTGGCTGAAGAGAAATTCCTTGTTTTAGTCAACGATTTACTAGCTTCTGGAGAAATATTAGACTTGTTTTCAGATGATGAAATGGAGAGCATTATTTCCAGTATGAGACCAGAAGTAAAAAGTGTTGGACTTATCGATAGTCGTGAAAATTGTTGGTCGTTTTTCATCAATAAAGTTCGATCTACTTTACGTGTGATTTTGTGTTTCTCACCAGTTGGTTCAACTCTTCGAGTGAGAGCAAGAAAATTTCCAGCCGTTGTAAATTGTACATCAATTGATTGGTTCCACGAATGGCCAGAAGATGCTCTGATATCCGTGTCACATAGATTTCTTCAAGAGGTAGAGCTGCTACCAGAAGAGTATAAGGGTTCAACATCGAAATTTATGTCTTTTGTTCATAAAGCTGTTAACAAAGTTAGTATTTCTTATCTCCAGAACGAGCGTCGTTACAACTACACCACACCGAAATCTTTCCTTGAACAAATCGCACTGTATAGTAATATGTTGAAGAAGAAACATGCTGAATTACAAGGCAAAATGAGTCGTTTGGAAAATGGTTTACAAAAGCTGGAAAGTACAGCTCAACAGGTTGATGATTTAAAAGCCAAGTTAGCTGCTCAAGAAGTAGAACTTGAACAAAAGAATGCCGATGCTAACAAACTGTTAGAAATTGTTGGTGCTGAAACCAAAAAGGTATCAGCAGAAAAAAGCATTGCCGATATTGAAGAAGAGAAAGTGTCTAAGATCAAAGTTGAGGTATCTAAGAAACAGAGAGATTGTGAAATTGATTTAGCTAAAGCCGAGCCAGCATTGAAAGCAGCACAAGAAGCCTTAAATACTCTAAATAAAAACAATCTCACAGAAATGAAATCGTTTGGTACTCCTCCTAACGCTGTCATTGACGTTTCAGCCGCAGTCATGTGCCTGATGGCCCCTAATGGAAAAGTTCCCAAAGATAGATCATGGAAAGCTGCTAAAGGAACTATTATGAGCAAAGTCGATGCTTTCCTTGACAATCTTATTAACTATAACAAGGACAATATCCCAGAAGCGTCTCTTAAAGCTGCTAAAGAGTATGTCAAAGATCCTAATTTCCTGCCTGAAGAAATCAAGACGAAATCTTTGGCAGCTGCTGGTCTTTGTTCATGGGTTATCAACATTATTATTTATTATGAAATTTTCTGCGATGTAAAACCCAAAAGAGATGCTCTTGAAGCAGCCAATGAAGAACTGAGAGAAGCAACGGAGAAACTGACAGGAATTCAAAATAAAATAAAACAATTGGAGGAACAGTTACAAAAATTGCAAGATGAATTTGAGAAAGCTCGCAGCGACAAACAGAGATGCCAAGACGAAGCTGATTTAACATACAAAACGATTGAGCTAGCTAATAGACTGGTGGGTGGATTGGCTAGTGAAAATATACGTTGGGCTAAACAAGTTGAGCAATACAAAATTGAAGAAAAAACACTACCTGGAGATGTTCTTGTGACTGTAGCATTCTTATCTTATGTCGGCTGCTTCACCAAGCCTTACAGAATTTCACTCATGGAAACACATTGGCTTCCATTTTTAGCTACTCTCTCACCTGCAATACCAATCACAGAAAATTTAGATCCTCTGAAAATGCTTGTCGACGATGCAATAATTGCAACATGGAACAATGAAGGGTTGCCTAGTGACCGAATGTCGATTGAGAATGCCACAATATTGACCAGTGCCGAACGATGGCCATTAATCATTGATCCACAACTTCAAGGGATTAAATGGATTAAAACCAAATACGGAGCAGATTTACGAGTCGTTCGCTTGGGACAGAAAGGCTATTTAGATGTGATTGAGCAAGCAGTATCTGCTGGTGATGTCGTTTTGATAGAAAACATTGAAGAAACCATGGATCCGGTACTTGATCATTTGTTAGGTAGAAATACAATTAAGAAGGGCCGAGCAATCAAATTGGGAGACAAGGAGTGTGAATATAATCCTGAATTCAAATTGATATTGCAAACAAAACTTGCTAATCCACATTATAAACCAGAAATGCAGGCTCAAGCAACAATCATTAATTTTACTGTCACCCGTGATGGTTTGGAAGATCAGTTATTAGCAACAGTAGTTAACAAGGAACGAGCTGATTTAGAAACTTTGAAATTAGATTTGACAAAGCAACAGAATCAGTTTAAGATAACATTAAAAGAATTAGAAGATTCGCTATTGCATAGGTTGTCAGCGGCTGAAGGCAATTTCCTTGGTGATTATGCTCTAGTGGAAAATTTAGAAAATAATAAGCGTACTGCTATAGAAATAGAGGAAAAGGTTGAACAAGCAAAAATCACTGAAGTTACAATCAATGAAACTCGAGAACTTTATCGACCTGCTGCAGCAAGGGCATCATTATTATATTTCATTCTAAATGATCTCAATAAGATCAATCCAATGTATCAATTTTCATTGAAAGCCTTTAGAGTCGTTTTTGAAAAAGCTATTGATAAAGCCGAGCCTAGTGAAGAACTAAAAGGAAGAGTAGAAAATCTAATTGATAGCATTACATATTCCGTTTATCTTTATACATCCAGAGGCTTGTTCGAAAAGGATAAATTGATTTTTACAGCACAAATGGCATTCCAAATACTATTAGGTACAAAGGAAATCAATCCGTTTGAATTAGATTTTCTTTTACGATTCCCTATCGTTCCAAATTTGACATCTCCAGTCGATTTCCTATCAAATAATAGTTGGGGTGGAATTAAGGGCTTATCAGCTTTGGATGAGTTCAAGAATCTTGATCGTGATATTGAAGGATCTGCGAAAAGATGGAAAAAGTTCGTTGAGAGTGAAACACCAGAAAAGGAGAAATTTCCTCAAGAATGGAAAAATAAATCTTCATTACAGCGTTTATGTATGATGAGAGCACTGAGACCGGACAGAATGACTTATGCCGTTTCTGATTTTGTTGATGAAAAACTTGGTCACAAATATGTTGAAGGAGGTGGAGTTCCATTTTCACAATCATTCGAAGAATCTGGACCTGCTACTCCGATATTTTTCATCCTTTCTCCCGGAGTTGATCCATTGAAGGATGTCGAAGCTCTTGGTAAAAAAATGGGATTTTCTGGTGATAATAAAAACTTTAAAAATATTTCTCTCGGCCAAGGCCAGGAAATTGTAGCAGAAACAGCAATGGATGTTGGTGCCAAAGAGGGTCATTGGGTTGTACTACAAAACATTCACTTGGTCTCGAAATGGTTAAGTTCATTAGAAAAGAAACTTGAAGAATATGCAGAAGAAAGTCATGAGAATTATCGAGTATTTATTAGTGCGGAACCATCTGGTAGTCCAGAATCACATATTATTCCACAAGGAATATTAGAAAATGCCATAAAAATTACTAATGAACCTCCAACGGGAATGTTAGCAAACCTGCATAAAGCTCTCAATAATTTCAACCAGGAAACACTGGAAATGTGTGCCAAAGAAAACGAATTTAAGACAATTTTATTTGCTCTATGTTACTTTCACGCAGTTGTTTCTGAAAGAAGAAAATTCGGACCTCAAGGTTGGAATCGATCATATCCATTTAATACTGGTGATCTCGCTATCAGTGTCAATGTCTTGTACAATTATCTAGAAGCAAATAGTAAAGTTCCTTGGGAGGATTTACGTTATTTATTTGGTGAAATAATGTATGGTGGTCACATTACAGATGATTGGGATAGAAAATTATGTAAGACTTATCTTGAGGAATATCTACAAACAGAGATGTTAGATGGGGAACTTTTCCTTGCACCTGGATTTAAGATTCCACCAAATACAGATTACAAGGGTTATCATGCATACATTGATGAATGTCTACCAGCAGAAACCCCGTATCTATATGGATTGCATCCCAATGCAGAAATTGAATTTTTAACATCGATTAGTGATAAACTATTTCGAACAGTATTTGAAATGCAACCTCGTGATTCTTCGGGAGCGGGAGCTACTGGAGTTAGTAGAGAAGAGAAAATCAAACAAATCCTCGATGATATTGTGGAAAAGTTACCTGATGATTTCAACATGGTTGAAATACAAGCTAAAGTTCCACCTGAAGAAAGAAATCCGTATGTAGTTGTTGCATTCCAAGAATGTGAGCGAATGAATATGTTAACATCTGAAATCAGAAGATCTCTGAAAGAATTAGATCTAGGCTTAAAGGGTGAACTGACAATAACTGCTGATATGGAATCTCTATCAAATTCTCTATTTCTCGATGTCATCCCAGAATCATGGAGTAAACGAGCATATCCTAGCTTATACGGAATGTCTATGTGGTACGCAGATCTACTAATGCGCATCAAAGAACTTGAGATATGGACAACTGACTTCCAACTTCCCAGTGTGATATGGCTTGGTGGATTGTTCAATCCACAATCTTTCCTTACAGCTATTATGCAACAGATGGCTAGGAAAAATGAGTGGCCTCTTGACAGAATGGCATTACAATGTGATGTCACAAAGAAAAATAAAGAAGACATGGGCGGTCCACCGAGAGACGGAGCTTACGTGCATGGTTTATTTATGGAAGGTGCTCGATGGGATACACAAACCGGCATGCTTGGAGAAGCTAAATTGAAGGAATTAGGTCCTGCGATGCCAGTGATATTCATTAAAGCTATTCCAGTTGATCGTCAAGATTTGAGAAACATGTATGCTTGTCCTGTTTATAAGACCAAAGAAAGAGGTCCGACGTTTGTGTGGACTTTTAATCTGAAAACAAAAGAAAAACCTGCCAAATGGGTACTTGGAGGAGTTGCATTGCTGTTGCAAGTGTAAAATGCATAACTATATTTTAGACCTGTGATACTTTTGACCTAGAGATTTTGATTGTTATTTATTGAATTTGTAATTAAAAATTTGACTTTTCTTTTATGTCGATTATATTCAGCCATATTTGTTTATATTTTTATTTAATTTTTAATAAGCTTAAATTAGAATATTAGATTATGAGAAATTAATTATGTAAATATAATAGAAAATGATACAAAAATATCGCTAATAAAAATTATCAAGAAAATTTTAAAGTAAAGGCTAAGAAATTAAATAATTTTAAATCTTCATGGCAGAATTTCTTAAGATATTAAGAAAGTTGCAGCATCGATCGTAAGACCAGTGATTCCCCATCAACAGAGAGTGAGTAGTTGTAATGATAAATGAAATCATATAAAGTATGAACACGAGAGTGTTTTGTAAAGATAAGGAACGAAGCGGGATAACTATCCGTGAAATTAAATGAATAAATAAATTCAATAAAGAAGAAAAATTAAATATATTCAATAAAAATAATAACTATGTAAATTACATAAATAAATATAAATTATAATAATAAAAATAATTATCATGTTAAATAAACAAATAAAATTAAATCTATCAGATAAAAAGAATAATAAAGCTA
>JBBMOY011124108.1:0-10561 GCA_037951405.1 Platydemus manokwari
TTTGTAAATAATGACCACGTGGTGTAGTTTTTCCTTTACAATCGTTGTAAAATTTAGAAGCAACAGCCTTCATTGATCTTGTTGATTTCGTATTGTTTGGAGATTCCATGTGATTAACTCGTGCATGATGACATTCCTTAGCACCAAAATCTCTTTCCTGCATGATTGAACTTGGCTTTTTGAACGAAATCTCCTTCTGAAAGGGCTTTCTTCATTTACTTTGAAATACTGAATGATCATATATTTTTGTGATGGCTTTTATCGGCGTCGTCGGAATAAACTTCTCAAAATTGACAGCTAGCTCTCTTCGAAAGTAAAAGACTCTTTCAATATAATAAAACATAAGGAGAATTTCGTGAGTAATTATTAATGCATGTTTTATATTGTTTAGATAATGGATTTATATTTGATTATATTATTGATCAGATGTACAATGAACTCAGTTCCTTCGAATTAAAATTTCCCTTAAAATGTGTTTTCACCATTTTCATATTTTAATAATTAAAAATGTCAATAGTTCATAAATTCGATAATAGTTCAATAAATAATATGACAGATGGTCAAGAAATGATTATCGCTAGAGAAAGAACTTATGGTAGGCAATGTATTAATGAAGACGGAAATTATATGAAAGGGCATTTGAGATTAAATAATTACTGAATAACGTACTCAGGTGATCCCGAGAATGAAACAAATCTTATCAATAAGAAGTATTTCAAATAAGAAAGAAAGTATTGATAAACTTGAATAATTATGTGAATCAACAATAACCAGGATAAATGATAATAAAAACATAAATAAAACGGAACTAAAATTAATCTCTGAAAAACTTAAGCATTTGAAATTCATAAAAGGAAAAACAAAAACAGAATTTGTCGAGCCGATGAAGAAAAAATTTGGAGTCCTACCTGGAAAGCAAATATTAGGCAAACAGAAAAATCTCATTAAAAGTAGGAAAAATATTAAAAATAATTGACAGAAACTATTAATGATTTAAGAAAATTAATTAATGTTTATACTGTCGACGTACGCCATATTGTAACACTGTGCCATTAGTAATTTTTAAATGGTGATTACTTCTGAAAAATAAAAATAAATTCCAGTTTAGATTTTGATAATAAAACATGCTAGTCTTTATTTTATCTATGAAATTAATTTATTTATTAGTAGCGATAAAAATATGTTGTTCTCTCTTAGCAACTGGTTTGACTACAGCGATCAACAAACCATTCATTTCTAAAGCGCATAACGATAAATTCTTTGACTGAAACAACAATTGAATGATACCGGTTGCCATGGTATTGTTACGTTTGTAATTTTATTTTTGTCATCTTCATGCTTTGCCAATATTTATATTTATTTTCATGATTATCGAAATAATAATAAATATAATTTAAATAATAATAATTATTATTATCATTTTCATAAAATAACAACGAATAATAACATTTAAGACACATTATCGATTACCGTTATTAAATTTCCAAATCAAATGATAAATTATTTTGGATCCGGGATGAATGCCGCATTATATGCAGGTGGATTCCCATAATATTGATATGGTTGCATATTTGGATAACTGCTCAAATATTGGGGATAAGGAATTTGACTTTGAGGATAAGGTGCTTGAATTTGTGAATAAGAGGTTGGACAATGTGGATAAGCAGTCTGGTCATGTAAATAAGAACATTGGCCTTGAATCAATTCATTTTCGAGTGTACTTGGAGCAGAATTAATCACTTCAACAGTTGTTGTTCCACTGTGTAAGAACCGTCCTCTTCTCTGGATACCCGTTCTCTCGGAACAAATACAGCCACGGCAAATTGCGATTACAACGGATACAATAATGATGACAGCTGCCGATGCTATTATTCCGCCAGCAATAGCAGGTATGTAATAGGAATTACATTCAGGATGAGGATATATACTACTCTGACAAGTATAACAGCATCGCATTACTCCACAACAGTAAAACTGGCATCGAAATAAACTATTTGGACAATATTCATATCCACTGATGGTTGTGGTAAAGATGAAAACAATAACGAATATAGTCATGCCTTTTCCGATCGCCATTTCCAATTTTTAATTCAAAATCACTAAGTAAAAGTGTTGATTAAAACAAAAAATAAATAAATTAATCTCCAATGGAGTAAAAATTTCTGACTAGTTTTAAAATCATTTTATTAGAGATTTATTTAGCCAATGAAATTCTTTTTCCCTTGTTGGGGTGTTGTGTGGGGATATTAATATAGTATTGTAATATATCTATACAATTAATAATATGTTAGAATTATTATCCACATTCAGTTGTTCCAATATCGATTATTGGTGTGTCCTTGTTATTCAATTAGAAATGGTAGAAATTCATTATTATTATAACTAATAAAGCGGTCATATTTACAAATTGCAAAGTAATTCTTATCAACATAAAGTATTATGATAAATATGATGACTCGATATTTATTTATTTCTTCTCAAATCCAACCCCAGTTGTTAACAAGCAGCTTGGGCTATTATTTTATTTTTAAAACAAGATTTAATATTATTATTTTCAACTTAAAAACAATTTAGTGCTTGCCGAAACATTTTAGTAAATAATTCCATGGTGTTAACCCACTTCAGACCTTTTCTTGTCAATGATTTTTTCCCAACGATTTTGTCCGTCATTCACAAAATTATGGATTTATTCGAATTTATAAATAATCGATCAAAATATTGGGCTAAATAAATAAATATTTTCATTCTTCATAAATATCTTCTACTTGTTTGAAGGACAATTGAAATGTTTTATTTTAATAACCAGAATCAATCTGGAAACTCTCTTTCTTGTAGAGTTAATTTCAGTTTCAGTTCAGGAAACTAGATGATCTTATTTTCCAAAATAATGATTCTATTATAAATGATTTCATGTTTTTAACAATCAATAATTGTGAAATATTTTCATGATGTTTGGAGATTCTCTCATTGACAAATTTGAGTTTCATTTTTAATTTCAAATTTCGCTATTTCATTTATATCTTTTCTCTCTAAATTAAATAGTGCCCGATAATTCACAATAATCTACCAATTCTATAATCAAACCCCACATCCCCAAGCACTCTTTCTGGTTCATCGCATTGTATCTTTATTCGAACCTAGATAAAACACAATTTCATTCTTTGATATTTTAATTCCTCGATTATTAATATCTCAAATTTTTTCCAGTTCCTCATTCCTTTGTTTCACTGAAGCCAAAACCGATAACCAAATGAAGGAGCTCAATTCAAAGTGAAAATTCAAACATAAATCATATTACATTTAAATAAATGATAAAGAGAACAAAACGATGATAAGCTGTTCAAGCAATTATGATCCGAATTAATAATAATTGATGTTGATCAAAAAAATATAAAGGTACAACAAAAAATTTCAAACAAAAAATATCAGCTACTCAGTAGAATAAGCACAAGAGCATATTTTGCAAATAGATCAAATATATTGTTTTTTGTTTCTCCACTCTTCATTAGATATTTATTAATTCCAGTTTGGAATGCGTTTTCGAATTCATTCAGGATCGTTAATTTTGAGATGATAATCATGTAATAGAACGTTTCCTATTACTTTTGAATAATAAATTGATTTTTTCCTATTAATTTTGCTTCTTTTAATAATTTACTTTTCGCTACTGTTTACTTTTATCATATATTGATATTGTGTGTCATTCCAGATAATCTGGTGATTTTATGCCTATTTTGGTAGATGATCTTTCATGAGAAATGTTTATTTTATTATCATTTTAGAAATTATATCGTTTACAATTGTGGTTTAATTGTTTTGAATCATGATATAAATATCACGCGGGAACATTTCTAATTGTAACATATTGATTTAAGGATTGCTTTCCTGATACAGTTTAAATATGAAGTGGTTCAACATACTGTTTCCTTAATAATAAAACAAATGAGTTACATACACATTTTCACCGTTAGTCTGATTCAATTAAAATTCTAGTAGTTCCGTCACCATGCATGTAATTGATTCCCTTCCATGGATCAAAAGGAACACACAAATCATATAAAAATACACCTAATAGAAATATAGAAAAAACATTGTTATTCTTATTTTTAATGAGGTGTTTTTGAAAAAGTTTAGCTCGTCATATTACATTAAGTGTTTTATTTATTTATACTTTTGTGGCATTAAGATCTGACAATTATTAATGACGTGGCTTGTTATATATGTGAATAGTGTAGCGATCATGCAATGATTTTAAACTCATCTAGATCATTTTTACCACAAATATTATCCTCATATAGTATCGTGTACGAGGTGAAAGAAGAACAAATAAAAGACTTTAATAGTTTGTAACTTAGGCTTGATTAGAACTCATAGAGACTGATCAAGACAACAGTGATCTTACAAGGATTAAAGAGACTGATAAGATAAAATAATAAAATAAACTTATAAGTCCTGAGCACAACAATTGGTGTCCCAAGTGAGAATATAATTGGTTTAAAAATTTAATATAAATTCTGTAAAATCAAATAGTTAGTCGAAATTTTTGGACCCGAGTGAGAAGTTAATAAAAATCCAAGAATTAAAGCTAGTTTAAATATTCAACAAATCGTGAACCGTAGTGAGGATAAAATATGTTAAAAATTTGAGAAGTTAATATTGGGTTCAATAATAAAGCAAAAAGTGAAGATAAATTTGATAATCAAAAATTAATAATAACTGGTGCTCGAATGGTTCAAGTTGCAAGTAGTGAAAATTGAAAATGGGGAAATTAAAAATTGAGAAATTAAAGTTAAAAATTTTAATAGAAATTAAAAATATAAACTTTAATTATTGAGGATTTTATAAATTCATAAAGTTGATTTGAGCCAAGGAGCTATTATTGATAATTTGAAATTGAAATAAGGTCAGAGAAATAAATTAAAACGCATTCGATAAATTTTTGCGTAAACCGGAGGGCTAGTTTAGCGACCCATAATAAGTAATTTCGGTATATAAAAAGAAGAAAAATAGATACAGTTTTTGCCTTAAAGTTAACAATAAAGTTAACAATTTTGAGAGACCTTACCCTGCTCTAAAAGTTATTTTCTGATTAAGATTTGATAGCTTGATAGTCTAGTTTCATAATGAGTATTGATTTAGTTCCACAAAAGTGTTGATTAAATAATGTACGAAAGCGTTATTAGACTTGAACAATCTGATTTTGTTTTAAAGCTAATTTTACATTAAAGGTAACTTTAAAAATTTGGCGGTTAGGGGGAGCATAAGAGATATTTTGCCTGTTTAATAGGATAAAATTCAGTATTAAGCATTGAGCGATTCGCATTGAGCGATATAATTGATAATTTGAAATCCGCATTGACCGCATATGAATAAAAGAAATTCAATATTGAATAAATCTGATAGGGGATTACGTAATGCAAGCAAAAGCAATCTATTTGAAAATTTGGATATAGTGCATAAACATTTAGGAAAAAGGAGAAATAATAGTGAACTTGAAAATTATAGTGAAATAGAAAATAATAGTAGTGACAGTGAATTAGAATAATAATTATTTTGATTAAATACAGCCCAGTAATACTAATCTACCTGAGATAAGTGAAGATTCGAATTCAACAATAATTCTAGGAGAGGATAATATTGAGAAAACAAGTATCATAGAAAAGGATAGTAAAATGATTAAGAAACACAATATTACAGAAACAGGCCCACGAATTGACATAGATAGTGAAATAATTGTTTTAGAAAATATTGTAAAGCACCATTAGACAAAATGAATGAAGCAATTGAAAATAATTTTGAACTTAAAAAAATGTGTTTTCCGCAATAAATTCCTATGATGGTAAACAAGAATGGTTTGATGATTTCTTCAATGAATATAATAGAATCACTAAACCATATGGCTGGACTCAGGCAGAACGATTTCTAAGGTTGTCATTGTATTTAAAATCATACGCGTTGCAAATGTTTCGAGTATTAGATTTTAGTGAAATTACGAATTAAACAAAATTCGAAGAGGAATTAAAAAGAAAAATAAGTTAAGGAAAGTGATGTACATGAATTATATGTGAAACATTTTAATGATAGATATCAAATGTCTGGAGAAAATGCAGAGAATACTCATTGCCATTAAAAGAATAAGTAATTAAGACTTACAGCAAATATTGATTTGCTGATGGGCTTGAGCAAATGGTAATAGATCAATTTTATAGGAGAATAACACCATTATTAAGAAGTCCAATAGTATTAGCAGAATGTAAAATCTTGATGAGTTATTTCAAAAAGCTAAAAAAGTTGATATAATTTATGAATCAAATACAATATACAATTATAATACTATATACAATTATAATACTAGAGCAAATGATATGAGTAGAATTCCACTGAACAAAACGAAAGCAATAGAGAATATAACAACAAAAATAGTTCAAATAAAAGAAGCAGAAGCTTATATGATAGAAATAATCACAATAATTGGCAAAATGGGTATTACAGTAATAATAGTGGATCTGTTGATATAATGACAAATAAAAATTACGAAAACAGTTAATACCATATAATGGGAATAGGAGTTTATCAATAGAAAGATCATTAAATAGTGACAATAGAACATAAGTATTTAATCATGCAAGAGATAAGTTAAATAGTGATGGAGAAGTCCAATGTGAATACTGTAAGCGAACAACACACAATTACATCATGTAAATTGGGAAGAGGTCGATATGATAGAGAAATACAGCAGTAATGAAACATAAGGAAGACATAAAAAGAGGAATACAAGAACAAAAAGATATACATCGAGAAATCATGAGAAGAAAAAGAGCAGAGGAACGAAAAAAGATGCGGGAAGAAGAACAGAAAAATAGTTGGACTAAAAAGAGAAAGGGAAATAAATAGGAAAAAGAACTAAGTAAAGAAATAAAGAGTGTAGAAAATTTGTGGAAAAAGAAAAACAGGAATATCAAAATTAAATTAAAAATTTAGAAAAGGAAAGAGAGGAATTACAAAGAAAATCAGAGGAATTAAGGTATAATGAAATAGATCATGGTAGAAAATTAAGATACAGGGAAATAGATTATGATAGAATAAGAAGAACATAAAATAAAGATAATAGAGATGATAATAAATACTAAAGAATAAGAAATAGGAGAACTAAAGAAGACGAAGTTGAAAACATTAGACAGGCATTAAAAAGAAATTCATGTTTCAACTCAAGCCAAGAAGAAGAAAATATATTAATAAAGGAATGTAGTTGTGGACTGTACTTGTGTAGTGAAAGTAACAATAGATCATGTATAATGAAGACAATAAAAGGAAAAGTAGAAAAAGTACAATAATTAGTCAGGTATGAAATTTAGAGAAGATCAGAAAAATGATAAAGGAAATACAATTACAAGCAAGAGAGGGGAGAAAGTTAACAGAAGAAGAAGGATAAGCATTACAAGAATGTGCAAAAATAATTAGAATTTAAACGGAATTGCAAAAACTGTTTAGATTAAGCATTTGGAAATTCATGGAAGATAAAGATTATCAAATAAAATTCCCCTTAGATGCATGCATTAATATTAAGAAAATCAGGAAAACAATAATACACCAATTAGATGAAAAACATGGCATAGTAGCAGAAGATATGGTAACAATATGTAAAATAAAGGAGTTAGGAGACAAAGAATATTTAATAGATACATGATTTTCACAATATGATCCGATAGTCTCTATGCACGAATTAAAAAATACATAAAATGTAAATCAGTAAATAAAAGAGAATAAATTGAAGACAGTAACGATACAGATGACGAGGATAATAGAGAAATTTGCATGTTACTTAATAACTGAGCAAGACAATGAGATAATAGATAATTTGATGACCGAAAGTCATTCCATTAGTATTGCACCTGAATTTCAGTTTAAAGAATCTGCAAAACCTGTTTGAAAACCTCTTGTTTAGAGGAATATTATGCCGATAAAAATAATGAACCGATAATAATAAGGGATATATAAAATATGGTTAAAATAGAAGAACAATTTATAAAAGAATTACATCTACAAGCAGTAATTAAAGATGTTATGATACATATACCCTATTCACCAGTGGAAAAAGGAATTAATAAAATAAAAGACAAATTAAAGAAAATAAAATAATAAATATGATGAATAGAGAAGCAACTGGAATAAATCAACCATCATTAACGTAAACAATAATAGGACTAGTATGTAAAAGAAGAATAACAGCAGAGGAAAAGGCTGAGATATAAATTCAAATGCATCAGTAGAAATGATAATAAATGAAATAAATGGAATTTGGCCATTTGAGAGGGATAAAAGAAAATGTGGAGAAGATAGAATATGAGCAATACGAGGACAACAATATATTAATGTAGAAATAGATGCAAATGGAAGAAACGTAGAATTACTGACGGAAGGAGTGCTTATGTGTGGATAATATTTAAGTTTTTATCTGATAAATAAGAAAGAGGAAAATAAATTTAAATTTTGGTACTATCCACTAAGTGAAAAATATGAGAAAGAAATAGTGATCACACTAATAGAAGAAGAATTAACACATTATATAGTGAAAATAGACATTGAACCTAATAATTACACTGATAGAATTACGATACATGAGTTAGCATACAAACATTGGACGATGAGAAAAGTAAATGAAGGAATACAAGAACAGTATATTTATCAGATAGAATTGAATGATGTTAAAATATCATCTACCATATATCATCATAAAATATCATCTAACTAGGAGTAGATAAAATTAAGCTAAGAGACATATTTAAGGAAGATAAAATAAATCCAATAAGCGTAGTATTCAAGTCAGAAAAACAAAATTACACAACAAAAGCAGCCCATGGAGGCAATGGAAAATAAATATGATAACTTTTCAGAAGGAAAATAACCAGGAAAATGAAATGAAAAGAAAATAGAGATAGAATTAAAAATGATAGATGGATTTGGCACTGTATTAAAAAAATTGTTAAACTTTAAATTACAGCAAACGGTGGAATATCTGAAGTATGAAATAGATCAAATCTGGTCATTCAGGAGAGAAGGAACTAATAGAAGATCATATAAAATAGATATAGGAATGTTAATAAGTAAAAAGGAACCCTTACTAGAGGTAACTTTGGAGTTGATAATAAAAGGGGTTTTCTTGAATGAACACCAATTGAAATACTATCAAATAGATGCAAATAAATAAAATAGGATAACAGCAATTATAATAACTTGGGATAAAAGAATCACTAGTGATAAGGATAATATTAAATTACCAATATGGATATTAGGATCATCTGTATATCAATTAAAAATGAATATGAGAGTAAAAAACAAGAATAGAAATTACTGATGAGCGGAAATGCCTCCATTAAGCTGTTTAAAAAAATGGGTATCTAAACAAACATGAATACCACAAGAAAATACATAGTAAGATGGAAAAGCATACCAAGAAGAATAGAACTTAAATATGAACATAAAGGAAATTTGGAAAATATTGGATGATGAATCTCAATTCTGGCATCATATTTTAGAAGTAACTGGGTGGAATAGTACAGGCATTGGACTAATAAGATAAGAAAATAGATACATAGTGAAAATAGAAGTATTAAATAGATATAATGATGGATTAAGAAACTATAGATTAATCAAGAAGGATAAAAATTTGAAACAATTGAAAAGAAATATAGAAGAACAATATATAAATAGAATGGAATAGGGATTAAGGTAAATAATTATGAGGCATAAACAATGACCATTAGTAGAAGAGAAAGATCTAAAAAATATATTATTGGAAAATTAAACTAAAATAGTAACAGTTAACATAATTGAGCCAATGCCAATTATCCCCAGAACAATGCCTTCGATACATGTAAATTTGGACGTATGTTGGAGATGTAATGACAAAAAAGTCATAAGGTTGGGAAAAAAAATAAGGAAAAGGAAACAATAAATGGCAAAGTTAATAAAGTAGAAAGAATAGAGATTGTAAAATATAGGAAAAGCAAAGAAAGAATGTTTAATATACAATGGTCAGTGGATTTGGATGAAATAATAGATGAAGTAGCAAGTGGAGACGACAAAAGGAGCAATGTAAAGAGAGAAACATAAAAGAAGAAAAAGAAGTTAAAAATACAGAAGATACTGAATCATTTCGAAAAGATTTCATGAAATCTATAGAATCACTAGAAACATATAAGGTGAACAAGCAAATAAGAAAACAGCAACATGAGTTAGGAAGTTGTATGGTATGTTTGCAAGGACAATATCATGACCCATATTTTAGAAATCAGAATAAGAATAATAATGAACGAAATAATATAGAAATCAAAAAGGTGATTTATCCATACCGAGAAGAAATAAATTTGACTACATCAGAAATGAATAATGAAGATAAATAAGAAGAAATAATTTATGATGAAGAACATATGCAACAATTACCAGTATCCCCATTTGAATTTCAACCACAAGAAAATTATGGTTATATATTAGGTGTATAACCTTAAAATTTCGGTTTTTTTTGAAAAATATTTATTTATTTAAAGTACATTTTGCATAG
>JBBMOY011124219.1:0-10558 GCA_037951405.1 Platydemus manokwari
TATACTTAATAATGAGTCGAGAATAAGTTCAGAAATTTATTGTAATAATCTTAACAAACATAAAAATATTCACTTTACCAATTATTATTTGATATTTTTTGATATTTTTTCGTAATTATACTTTAACATTGACAAAACATTATTTTATTAATTATTAATTAATTATTTTACTAATTGCTAAAAGTTGAATTATCAAGGACAAATTAACTGAAACTTTTTTAATCGAATAAGTATTAAATTATTTCTACGTTTAGGTTTTGTTTATATATTATGGATTGTTCAACATATTTTGATTATGGATTTTGAGAAAAGTGTTAAGGTATCTGCTCCTATTAATATTGCTCTTGTAAAATATTGTAAATAATTTACTTGCATTATATGATTGCTATAATTGTCAACTTTCTCCAGGGGGCAAAGAGAATGAAGAAACAATCATTCCATTAAATAACTCAATTTCTTTAACATTAGACAAAAATGAAGTAAATTATATGTTATATTTGAAAATTTTTTATTATTATCTCTAGTTACAATCAACCACTTTTTTACATGTTTCAACTTCGCTTGAAGAAAATTCAATTATTCTGAACGACAAGTGATATACATATTTAGTATTACAATTAAGTATTTGATTTTTTTAGGGAATCTAAAATTACGAATCGCATAATGACAATGTTTAAACATGGTAAAATATAGAAACTATCTTAAAATAATATAGATTTATCGTTTAGCATTGAAATTATCAAATTTACCTAATTGCTTACACGATAGCTTGAAATTTAAAATTAAATCAAGTAATAATTTTCCAACTGCAGCTGGAATGGCTTCATCGGCATCAGGGATGGCAGCTTTAGGTTGGTTATTTTGATAGTTAAACCGATATGATTTTATATTATAGCTTATGCTATGGGTATCGTGTTTGGGTTGTCAATGAATGATACAAGTATTCTGGCTAGGTGGATTTTCATGATTATATAATGAATATATATAAATACATTATATTAATGAATACATTAATAATTAATAAAGATTGGGTTCTGGTTCTGCAACGCGAAGTATTTATGGAGGGTTTGTTGAATGGGAGAGAAATTCATTGGACGACTCGAAAGCTATTCAGCTTTATCCCGAGAATTATTGGCCAGAATTGAGGGTACTCATTTGTGTGGTGAGTATCGATATTTTCTACCAATGAATATTGTTATTAATTAAAACATATCGTAAAGGTGAATGGATCTGAGAAGAAAGTTCCTTCAACTGTTGGCATGCAGACTTCAGTGAAAACAAGTCAACTAATGAACTATCGGATAAATCATTCCGTTAAAGATAATTTGAAAGAACTACGTCAAGCGTTGAGTGCGAAAGATTTTGCAAAACTCGCAGCAGTGACCATGCGTGAAAGCAATCAATTTCATGCCATTTGCTTAGATACGGTGCCTTCTATCATTTATTTGAATGAGGTCTCGTTATTGATCATAGAATTTGTGAAAACCATTAACGAGATTTGCGGCTCTGTTCGATTGGCCTACACATTCGATGCTGGTCCAAACGCCTTTTTGATTTTTGAACAAACTTCGGAAACATTCGTCCGACGACTTCTTGATTACTCGTTTCAAACCAATTTATCCATCGATAACAACAATGAACTGGAATTAGATGATAAAACAATGCAAGTACTGAATTGATGATTATATGTTCGATATCGGTTTGAATCTTTTGAATCATTTTCCAGGAATTACTTAAACGACTTCCGCAATCACATGGCGCTATCAAGTCTGTGATATCGACAAAGGTGATTAAATGCGTGTGTGATTGCGTGTGTTCATCAATTTGAATTTTGTATTTAGATTGGATCTGGCCCCATTGAATGCTAGATGAATGACGATGATGATGAATGACAAAGGATTCTGTATTTTTGAATAAATATTTATTATCTGTCTTTGATTATTTGAAGTTTATTTGTGCTATTTATGACAGAAATTCGTGAGATGGATTTTTGTGTCAATATTTATTAGTTGTTGCTCTTGAATGATGATTGATTGTAAATCTGAGATTGAAGGATTAATTAAGGAAATGATTTTGTGAATATCAGAAATGTTTATATTAGGATTGAGACATTGAATGACTGTCAATGAGACAAACATGATACAGCATTTATCAAGAGAGATGTGTCTAAATTAAAAATTTACTGTTTCTCTTCATTTCTTCAATTTTATTTCTTATTGTATTATATATTTTCATGTACTTGATCTGGTGGATTATAATATTGGAATAATATAAAAATAATTTCAAAATCAACTGCAGTACTGAGGCAAAAAATTAAAATAACATCACACACATTTTTTTAAGAGCTCATTTTAAATTTTAAATCATCTACAATAATATTAGTATAACATTTTCTAAATTTGATTTCAACTCTGAAAACAATGTCTTTTTCTTTATAAGCACGTAAATATTAACGTTTTATTTATCGATGTAATATAAAGTATAACTTAAGGTAAAGGGGTTAGATGAGAAATCCGGAACATGTAAACAGACTAATATGATATTTTCCAGCTGTATAACGTATGACATTTGATGAATATTTTTACTCTTTATTTGATTAATGTAATAAGCTAAAATTCTTTTTTATTTGACTAGTGTCTGAATATTAATGTGGAAAATGTGTTTCATAGCTTTGTATTTAATTTATTATGATCTAGAGAAGTTTGTTAAAGCTTTGATAAATTAATATAAAATTGATAATACCGTGCGATTCATAAGTCTCCGTTTGTAAAACTAAAATAAAACAAACGCAAGAACAAACTAAATGTATTGAGTTACTTAACTTTGATTTGTGCTATCATTCTCTTTAACAAAATTTACTACCTTTTCCTTCATGATTTCTTTAGACGGTCTTATTGATCGCAACCTAGTGGATAAGTTTCCAGTTTCTTCAAACTTCTGTTTCCAATACTGCACTGTTGTCCTAGCTTGTGGTGCACGATTGAAATGTTGAAATTCTTGGCAAGCTTTGCCACTACTCGGTACACTATTGCAATGCTAACTATAAACACTCTATCCTCAAGCGGAAATTTAACATCACTAGGTGCTTCCGCTATATTGTAACAATGTAACAGATTAATAAGAAATAAGAAATAAAGCACATTAATTAGTGAATAATAATTAATAACAATGAGTATAAATATATCAGTATAAATTATATTATGTTTTGGTGTTTTATTTTAGTTATGAATAGCACGATATATTAACAATAAATAAATAAAGTTTAAAAGTTTAAATCCAACAATTTCTTATCAATTTAGATTTTAGGGTTGATAATAATTTCCTTTACTAATGAATATAATCAAAAATTTAAGAAAAGAACTTCTATAGAATAATAAATTAGGCCAACATTTAATAAGTAAAATTGGAAACAATAACAATAAAACCTTTATTTCAACAATTTTATCAATAAACAAATCTCTCTAGTGACAAAATTGTGAAAGAATATTAAATCATCCTTACAATAAATCCGTATTTACTAACTGACTAATCAAGTGTAAATAAGCTGCCATAAGTCATTTCGCCGACCTTCTGTTACAAACAAATCCACTTTGCCCAAGATGTAAAACTACTGGAAACATCTATATGCCAAAGTTAAAAGCCCCTATGTTGAACTGGAAGAAATTCTCAATATCTTGAGCCGACTATAATTCTCAAGGATTCATTTAAGTTATATTAGTGTAAAATCATTCATAATCTGTAAACGCATATTCTTCACTTATTCTTGATAAAGATATTTTACCAATAGCCATGAAGGGGCTTATTGATCACGCTAATACTATGAACTGTTATAACCATTATCCAGCATTTCAGTCTATAAAAGTAGTATCTAACCATATTGTAATTTGTCGTATATTGGTAATAAGCATTTTATTTATCAACTGTGTTATGCTGATCATTTGGCGAGGTACTATTAGGCCTCATTATAACATTTCTATAATTGAACTCATCATTATCATTGCCATCACCATCTTTTTGGAATTAACAGGTTGAACAATGAATACGTGAATGACAAAAATAATATAAGATAGAGTGAGAAAATAGTCAAAGAAAATTCAAATTATTTAATCATAGAAGGTTTAATATCAATAAATACCATAATATAAGTCTGTGAAGCATTAGCAGGCCTGCGGATCGTTTTAAATATAATCTTTTTTATAAATATATTCTCCAACACAATTCATCTCGTAATCAAAAGAGAATTAGTGTTCGAGGCGAAATAAAATCAAACATTTAAGTTTTTTACTGCTGGAGGGCCATCACAGTTATAGAAATTGATTAGGTCGTGATCAGTGTCAAAACATTGCTAATATGATTTGAAAGGTAATATTTTCCCTTTTTTAAGATAAAAGTTAAGCATTTTGGAAATAGAGCAGTGATGTGAATGTAAAATATTAAATAATTAAAATTTATTAAAAAAATCGTTGAGAGTTCGTGATTCCTGGACGATGAAATATGAGCTTTTAAGTTACAAGGGAAGTGTGGTGACTTGATGTTAGTGATAACACGGGTCTCGGGGGTAGTTACAGTTGTTGCTGACATTTGGTGGAGTACCGTTGTAGAATAGATTGTTGAAGCAGGTTGGAAGGATAGGAGATTCACACAGTTGAATCAGGAGAAAGTTCGTTACAGATGTTAGAAATTTCGAAGGTAAGAAATAATCGATCAATCTATCTAGAACATTACAGACAAAATGTTAGTTATATTAATTTAAGTCTCACAGACATATCATTTATTGAAATCTGTTAATACCCAACTCATGTAGTGTTAGGAAACTGATGTTTTATAACAATTAAGAAATATATTTGATAAAACAAAGATAAAATTGTTAAATTATCGTATTCATTCTATTTTAATTAAGGGAAAATTAGACGTAATTTGTGAATATATCATTAAGGAAATAACCTCAAGTCTTCTCAAATTCTTTTGATTTCAGACAATCTTGATTAACTAGATTCATTTAATGATTCACTTGAATTTTAATTAGAAATTGTTTTTCTAGAATTTAATCTTTTGAAAGCTCATTATGGAAATCACGAAATAATATTTTGAATGAAACATTTTTCTGGTTTGATTTCAGTTTTGAATTTTATTTGGAAGTAATTTTTCAAATAGTTTTGGCCTGTGAAATGTAACTGTAAATTACAAACGCGTCAAGTTAAGTTTGCCAATGGGTTAATTATGATGAAGTGTAGGCAAATTGTTGTCATTTCAATTGGGCATGTGAGTAAATTATTGAATTCGAGGCTCTATCAAATACCGAGAAGAAAAATATCATCGAAATCGATCTACCTGTTGTAATTTAAGTTATTAAATAAATAAAGTTCAAATTCCTTCAATAGAAGCTTTAGTGAATTATTTTCATTTATTGGAATTATATTTTCCTTGATGTTTTACGTTAAATTTCGTCCATAGGTTTTATAAGATGGAAAATTAACATTTGTCAAATTTTATACACAGAAATCGATAAAAATCCGTTATTAGTAATGATAAAACACGAGATCGAACTATTCAACAGCTGTTAAAATTATTTTCGATTTAAAATCTAGGTAATTGGTAGACAATAACTTCCGTCATAAATACTGACGTCCAACACGGTAGTTAAATACCTCAAAATAGGATTGTCATACTGTGTTTCGCAGGAAGAAGAGAATATTTTAAAGTATTTTTTAGACAATATGGTAACAAGCTTCAATTTAACATTCTCGCATCTTCAATGACTCTTTCTCTCTCGTATAAAGAGAGAGTTTGGTTACTGCATCACATATAAAAAACGGTTGATTATTTGTATGATAAAGGTTTTAAACTGTGATAAGATAAAGTAGCCATAACATTTACTTTGAAGAAACAAAGCGGATTATTATATAATTTCACATATGTATTAATAATTTTGATAATTATATTATGATAATAATAAAATATCGAGATGATAATGACAATAAGCTATCAAGAAAAGGTAGCAGTATATGCATGGAAAAAAATTCTTTGTAGAACATGAGGTTGGGAAACCAAAAACAAAAGTACCAATCTGATTGATTAATGATGCTGAACTGAAATTTTAAGGAAAACAGTGAAGATCTTAACAAATATTTTTATAAAAGATCTTTAATAATTCTCATTCTATATATAGAGAGAGACAGAGAGAGAAATAGAGAATCATTAAAACTCTCATACAAAGTCAAGAAAATGTCAAAAACCAGAGATTCCTATCTAATTTAATATAGAACTGATCGCAACAAGCATTAATTTTTAATTTGGACACATCTCTCTTGATAAATGCTGTATCATGTTTGTCTCATTGACAGTCATTCAATGTCTCATTCCTAATATAAACATTCCTGATATTCCACAAAATCATTTCCTTAATTAATCCTTCAATCTCAGATTTACAATCATATCATCATTCAAGAGCAACTTAACTAATAAATGAGCCCTTGATTATGAAAGTGGTATAAGTTATTTCAACCTTTCAAAACCAAATTTTCATATAAAAACGGTAATAAATTTCACAATCATATTAAATGCTGATTTACCGGCGCTAATTAATTGTAAAAATATTTCATTCCATAATACACAAATATTTTAACATGCAAATCCCTTAATATCTCCAAACAAGAAATATATGACTTATACCACTTCATAATCAAGGGCACAAATATCAATATATATTTTCAGGAATGGTCTCCCTGATAATATTAATTTTTGTTTCTCTTTTGTTGCACTAGTTAACACTTCAGATTTTTGGCCCATATGACATATACTAATAAGATCTCTCGTTACCTCTATCAAATCTTTCATGTCGAAATTATTTATTACATTGCATAGCTTTCTCTGTTCCTGTATGACACAATAACTTGATAGTATCAAATTTGTTGCCCCTTTTTCATTACTGTGCCATCCTCGAGTATATATTGACTATTTTATTATCTTCCTATTCTATTTTTAATCATTTCTATTTCTTTATTTTTTATTTGCTGTTCTTTTCTTTAATCTCATTCATTATGGTTAGTATTCAGGTTTTCAATTTTCTTTTGCGAAGATTCTCTTGTTTAGTCAACCATTGTGGACATGTCTCACATGTACTTATTGAGAGAATATCTGCATTTCCGCGATTAACACTCTTTTTGAATATCATGTTTAAGTCCAAACTACTTAGATAATTCAACCATGTCAGAAATTGTGATATTATCCAATTTTTTATTTTTAGAACAAATGTAATTACTCTGTGATTCATTCAAATTGTGGATTTTTTATCAAACAGATAGGTGTTGAAATTGTTGGGATAGCCGAGAACGTCTTGTGCTCTATTCAGATAGTGAAGAGAGCGAGGACGAAAAAATTTATATTTCTTTCCTCAAAAACAAATCATAATTCATAAATGAAATCGAGATAATTACAAAATATTCAATATCAATATTATATATATCAATATATATCAATATATATATATATGCAATCACGCGTTTATTTTCTTCATCATCTTTTGTGATCGAACTACTCCTATTGTGTCAAAACTTGCGTCGGTGTTTAGTATAAATTCTCTCTTAAAATCTGGGAATGTCAAATTTGGTGATTCTGTCAAAGTTTTTACACTTCTTGGAATGCCTTTTCACATCTTAAGTTTTATGTTAATTTGTTGTTATTCTTCCGACATTTCTTTTTTAAAATTCAATGCAGGCCATGATTTGTGGTGGCATGTGTTCAACAACTATGAATGATATTTTTTTGTTTGAATTCCCGCTGTGACTTTCATTTTTACTTTATCTTCGGTTTTCTATCATTTCCTCACCATATTTTATTTCGATATGTTAATTTAATATCTGTTTGTTAATTAACGTGGTATTCAAAATCTTCCTTGTATTCTATCATAGAGAATTTTTGAAGCTATTAATTCTTGAGTGGTAATATCGTTGTTTCTTTTTATTCCCTGTTTCATTCTTTGTAACTACATGAATTCTTTTTAGTTAGTCTTCACAACTATCCTTGAATAGTCTTTGGAAGTTTCTTCACTTGCTAGTAATAGTTCGAACACCTTTCTCTATTGTGTGTGTTCTTGTTGTTCCTGCATGTTGCTTTCATGTTTTTCCAAATTGATGTAACAGTCTTTTTCATGATATCCTCGGTATTGACATCTATTGCACCTGATTAAATTTATAGAATATCTGGCTATGTGATCCATTTTCTTACAAGTGCAAAACCTTACAAACTTCGGGATATTACAATTTAGTTGGTTGCAGTTTTAGAAAATTCTAGTTTCTATTCTCATTATCCGCCCATTTGGATTATAATTGTTATTTTTCGTGTTATCTATTCATCTGATGCAATGGCGTTCACATTTTTCACTTCTCGAACTTCTTTTTAAAGCACCTTTTTAATCTTCAGATAATTCCACGATGTTTTGCATCTTTGTTTCTTTCTCTAATTTTGCATCCTCTAAACGATGAACTCCAATGAATGCGATAATATTTTGTTTGATCATTTTGCTGTTATGTTTGTTATCATCTGTTATGTCTTATCAAAAACACAGCAGCAGATTCCCTTCAGCATTGAAGGGCTATCAACCAATCTTAAGCCAATAATCTTTTTGTCTAAAAGCCTTTCGTAGTCTTTTATAAGAATCCTTAATGTAGTTTGAAACAACATCGTATTGAGTGATCGTAGTATTACAATGATCTAGTAGGATAATTACAACTAGATTCCTCATTGATTTAGTATTGAAATATTGATTACAACTTTTGATAAATTGTGCGATATCGTTCCCTTATCTGTATTTTTCAGGCATAAGTATGCTAAGGATCTCTCCCGAATGCATGTTCGTCACGAGATTCATTAGAATTATTTATTTAGAGGTTTTACGAAATTTTTATTATGTAAAATAAATTAAAATCTTCTCGAGAGAGCCTAATTTATTGCCTATATTAATCAGGAATATATTTTTAAAATTATCTGAAAAATTACTTCATATTAAATTTTGAAGCCCATTAAAATTTGAGTTATTAAAAATACAAATTTTAAACATTTTTAAAAAATTAATTCAATTTCAAATTATTTATACTTTTTCCTTTAAATTTTAAATTTTCATCACAAGCTCGATACTTTCAAAGTGTTTTTCTTTATAAGATTAGCAAGCACCCACTTGCACAATCAGTCAGGGAAATTTACATATGTGTACGTAAGATTTAAATAGATATTTCAATGACCATTCTAGCAAAACCGAAATGTACTTTGTGAAATGTTAAAGATAATTTTATTTTTATAGAAGGAAATTTTTAAAAAATCATACAGTTTGAACTTTCTTTTAACGTTAATTAAAAGGAAATATTACATATGCAGGGTATTTGTTTTAAAATATACGTAAAAATTGCGTTAAAATTAAATATTTCTGTTGCATATTTTAATTTTATTTATTGATATGTCCGCTAAATTAAATAATGACGATGGCCACGAAGTAATTTGGGGCTGCAAATCATCTATTTCATCAGATATGTTTAAAAGATGGTGTCAGGGTAATATTTAATTACTCCTAAATGTAACTTAATGTTATAGGTTTTGAGTTTAGTGAATTTGAAGAGACTGCTCTTAAACAGTATGAAGGGGGGCCATGTTCAATCATTGCATCTGTACAAGGACATATTTTTAGATATTTATTTTTTGAAAACTCTTCAAAGAAAAGCAATGGTAACAATTTGTCTATTTTAAATATGTTTTGATTTCGTTTTAATTTTAGATATTTACTTGATTTTGTTGGAAGTTTTGGTTGAGATTTTAGAGCTAGTGTCTATGAATAATTCCTACGTTATTGCTTATATTGAAGATGACTTTGATAATACATTAAGCGGTGCTACTGACGATGATGTGTCAGTCTCATTTTCATCGTTTCAAAGTCGTTTAAGGTTTGAAATTTATTTTAAGCTGTTTTCAAAATGTAATATATCATGAAATATTTCACAATTTGTTCGAAAATTTAATAATTTTCTTGATTTTCAAGATATTTTGGCTGTCGGCCATAATCATTAATTAAGAATTGCTATTGAATTTGCTAATTGTTTTATATTATAACATCACTAAACATGTCCATTAAATGATTATTAATGCAAAAATCTATTGGTGTAATTAAGTAATCACGATTATTATGATCGATAAATTTCAATAAAACGATTTTTCCAGTTGACTTGTTTAATAATATTGATTTATTGAAATGATCTGATTTTGATTGTGTATTGAAGATTATTATAAAGTTATAAAGTGATTCAAATTTTGAGGGAAATTAATGTTAGTATTTAATAATATGCTCTGTCAATCAAATTAGTCGGTGTAAGCGCATATTAAATTTAAAATGAATTAAATATATAAAAATACATAAAAATATCATCAATTACTATTAGCGACGAGGGCCCACCACTATATTCATGTTTATTTCTATTTCCAAAGTGCTTTTTATGGACTAATTATTGCGTCACACAAATTGTAAAAAAAATGTTATTATTCAAATATACTTGACTGCTATCGGCGAGCTTAT
>JBBMOY011124330.1:0-10558 GCA_037951405.1 Platydemus manokwari
ATCGTATCAAACGCGTTATTTCTGAATTTAATTAAAACAAGGCAAGATAACAATAAAATCAATATCGTACTTTGAACTCAAGTATTTCGTTGTTTTGTATTGAAACCAGTTGGAATAATATTTATCAATATTATTTATAAACTAATAATTTCTTTGGATATTATGTTTAATAATTCATTTCAATTTTCCTCATTCTATATTTTTTCTATTCATCAAGAGAGATAATTTTTATATTATCTTGTTATTTTATTGATATGGATATCCAATAAAATGCCGCCTTTACATTTTTCATCCATTTCAATATCGATGGCAAATCATTCCAATAGACCAGAGAAATATACTTCAAAACAATTCAATTGTCGTTAATTCTGCCTGAATAATCGTTTTTTTCCATATATTTCACTTGGATGAGAAATGGTCAGTGAAATAAAGACAAACAGTAAGGAATTTATAACAAAAAATCGATATCATATTATTACAGTGACATTAAAACATTTTTGTGTAATAAGCGGGCAACTTTTGAATAAAAAATCGATCGCTACATTAAAAATTTTGTATGTTTGAGATAGACCAGTTGTTGATGAACCAAATATTATACTGAACAACTCAGATGGATTTTGGGATTTGCTCAAAATTCTGATGTTAGAAATATTAAGAAGAATAATTGTTTAATCAATATAAATCTTTAAGCTACATACCGTGCGATTCATAAGTCTCCGTCTCTAAAACTAAAATAAAACAAAAATAAGAACAAACTAAATGTATTGAGTTAGTTTAATGCACAACAAAACACAATAACAGTAAGAACAAATAACGGTAAATAATGAGCAATTTCATAGCAACTGTTCAAAATGTTCACCATTTTGCTCCAAACTTTTCCTTCGTGATTTCTTCAGACGGTCATCCTGGAGGCAACCTATTGGTTAACTTTCTAGTTTCTTCAAACTTCAGTTTCCAGTATTGTACTGTTGCCCTAGCTGGTGGTACACGATTGAAATGTTGTTGAAATTCTTGGCAAGATTTGGTACACTACTCTGGCACACTATTGCACGGCTAACTATAAACACTTTATCCGCAAGCGAAAATTTAAAATCACCAGATGCTTCGGCCATATTGTAATAATGCAACTGATTAATAAAAAATAAAGTGCATTAATCAGTGAATAATAATTAATATCAATGAGTATAAATATGTGAGTATAAATGATATTGTGTTTTATTTTAGTTTTAGAGACGGGGACTTATAAATCGCACGGTATGTCATATGTTTGTGAATTTTCAAATTCAAAGATCATTAAATACGAGTTATTTTTATTCATTTCTTGAGAGATAATTGTGGAATATCAACTAATGTATAGCAGTACAGAATTTCCGATATAAATAATAGATTTGTAATTGAATTTGTATAGCTCCTCGATAAATACAAGCAAATTTAATGAAAAGAAAATAACGTTTTTATGGCTGGTGAATTATGGAAAAAATGAATATAAATATTGATTGATCAATAAAACAAAAACCTGAATTTTATGTAACAAATCAATAAAATCTTTTTCTCAAATCTGATTGAAATAAATCAATTAACAATAAATTTAATGGCAAATGTGGATGATGTTACTATTATAGGATTTCCCAATGAAATAATAGAATGTTATTTAATTATTTTACTGGAGATATGTTGTAAGATGATCTTCTTTTTTTAAATTAAAGAAAAACATGTGTTTCGATGGTGTTAAATAATGTTGATTATGAGATATTTTGTTCGATAGGATTATTAGCATCGATTCATGATCATTATTTATCGAATGTCAGTTGGTATGACTGATATGGTGATTTATTTTTAAGATGAGAAGGATTTGAAAAAGATATATACGACGATAAAATAGATCACTTTCACGTTTGCATTGAAATTCGAACTGCTGGTACTATTGGCCTCAATATCATTTGAAATTGTGTATTTTTAGAACACCAATATTTACTGTTGGTAATTCTGTTGAATTTAATTGAGAAATAATAATAATAATAATAATAATAATAATAATAATTTATTATTATTATCATGATCTAAATTTTTAAACAAGACAAGCGGCTCATGGAAATTAGAAGATCAATGTAGCGTATTTATAACCTGAGGCTAAACAAGGTTCAAATCTAGGTAGTGAATAAGAAAACAGGAATAAAACCTGTATTTGAATTTATGAGGAAAATCTTGCACGTTAATTATACTCGAGATCTCCTCATTAACTTCTGATTTACATCATAGAATTGAATCTGCAATTAGGACTTGTTCTGCAATTACGGCATAATTTAAATTCTATTTCCATTTCACAGAATGCTGAACTAATCGTGTTTATTCAGAAAATATAACTGACACGTACTTGTCAAAAGTATCGATTATTTACAATCAATTACAATGTGTTCTTAAATTTAAATTTGAAACTTTTTCGCTGTATACACAATGTAAACCTTTTCAATTCATTGTTTTTATTGGATTGTTTCAATATTGGGATTTATGTTTTGATCATGGTTATTGATTTTTGATGTATTATAGTGATAATAGGAAAATGTGATAATGTATAATGTTTTATATTTTATAATGATTTTATGAATTTATGTTTGTCGAAACAAATTATATTAATTTGTTTAAATATATAATTTGATGTCGTGTCATTCGGTTCGTTTATAATATGTGTGGTTTTAAAATAGCATTGGCTTAGCTGGAGACCACGCATCTTGGTTCAATTTTGAGAAGATCAATGACAGAATTATAGAAGAGAGGGAGGAAGATATTGAGAATATATAAGGAAGTTGTATAGAAGATATAAAAAGAAGATTGAAAAGGGTGTGTGAGAATTTCTTTTAAATGAATTAAATTTTTAAAGATTTAATTCAAATTTTATCTAAAATTATAATGGCAATGTTTATATAATTATATTTAAATCAATAAATTGGTGTTGTGACTTTTCAGTTCACTTTTAATGTGTGGTTTTTAAAATAATAGCGACTTCCAATCACAATATTTTGGCTAATAAAATCTTTTATAATGGCTTCATGTTCTTGCAGAATATTCGAAATTCTACATGTTTCGCAACTCGGATTTATAAATTATTCATACAAATTATTATTACATCTGTGAAAGAATTTATTTTCGTATTTCAATCCGAAATTTGCTTTTTTTTATTTTTTTTAAATGTTCCACATAATTGATTTCAAGGGAATTCATCGATGTTGGAATAGTTCAAAGAAAATTGAAGCATCGTTAAAATTGACTTGCAATCGTGAATAATAATAATGAAAATAATAATAATGATGTCATTGCAAATCAGAGTTATCAGAAAAATAATCATTTGATTAAGTGTGTATAACGATATTGAACAACGATTTTGCTCACTACACAGACAACATACATATGTAAATGGAACGATTCTTACTCACTCCACATATAAATAAATATAATCTACACATAAAAATATCGATGTGAGTATGAACGTCTTTTTATTAATCACTTAATGCTAAAATGCTCTTTGAAATATGCGAGTTCAAACATAGTTCAAATTTGTAACGAATCTTGATTTTCTCATCAAACAAGTCATAACAGCTATAATAATAACAGTATGATATTAATAATCTTTAACTATTATTTTTATAAAAATGGTGATAATAATTCCCTAATAATAATGATAATTATAAGTATGATAATAATTACTATTATGATAATAATAGCAATAATAATTATGATAATAATAATTGAAACGATAATAATAATAACAGTCAAAAAATCATACTTTTAAATTTTATTTCAAAGAAAATAATATATTTTTACTGAAGCTCTTCTATCAAAGATACATTATATCGATTTTCGGAAATAAGGAGAAATAATTTGTAACAAAGAAAAAAGTTTATGCCGATCAGATAAAAGACAATGCAGTTTTACGTAATGATGAAGAAATTTTCAATTCGAACGTTTAAAAATAGGCATAGCCGGTGAGAGTGTATTCGAATTTATGTGGTTATTTGATGATATATTGATACCGTATGAAGTTGAATATGAAATAAAGGCACAGGAAAAAATCAAAAATACAGATGAAATTTCCAGAAATGATAACAAAGTAGAAAAAGTAAAAGCATGAAAATCTTTAGACAAAAAGTAAGAAATTAAATCAAGTTACTTTGTGCGAAGGAATACAGATATTGTGGGAAAAAACAATTTCTTCACACAGATATGTTTCAAAGAAAATTGTCTATTTGATATTTCTTCACGACGGTTGTACATAAAAGTTGAGACTGCTGAATGCACTTAAAACGATCAAATGCTGTTTTCTCACAATATAAAAGGGAATAACGGCAATTCTTTTGTGCACTTATTTTATAAATGAACACAAATACTAACTATAAATCGAAATGTATCTCGATTTAATCTCCTCTTATCCATGATTATGGAGACGCTGGAAGGAATCGAGATGTTGTAATATATCAGAAAAGATTCAGACATCCAATCATCATTTGAGTTTGAGGAATTTTAATATTATTAATAGTTAATTTTAAAAAACATAACCATGTCTTTCCTTAGTGTCAGATACTATCAAATGAATTAAATTTTTAATTCAAATTTAATTCTTATTTTATATAAAATCATATTTGTTTAAATATTTGTATATAAATAGATTTTTGGTGTCTTGACTTTTCAGTTCGTTTTTAATATATGGTTTTTAAAATAGTAGCGACTACCATGGCGATCACGTCTCTGAATTCGATTCTGAAAAGACCAACTACTGAAAATTATAGAAAAGCAGGAGGCAATACTGAGAATATATTGAGAACATATAAAGAAGATACAATGAAAATATAAATGAGTTGTAAAACAGATAAATAGAAGATATAATGGAGATGTTAAAGAAGATATTAAAAGATAGAAGAATTGGAGTTTGCGTGTAATGAAATATGTAGAGTATTTGATAGAGAGATAATTAGTGAATTAAAGATTTACAAGGAAGGAGGATGTGAGATATTTTTAATAAATTAAACTTTTAATTCTAATTTTATATAAAATCATATTTATATACAATTAAATTTTTTTTTTAATATTTGTATTGAAATAGATTTTTGGTGTCTTGTGACTTTTTAGTTCGTTTTTAACAAAAGTGGATTTTAAAATAGTAGCGGCTAACAGTTAGGATGATTATTCACGCGGTAGTCCTAAATAATTTTAGGTAACATAAGATCATTCTGATATACATTTGAATTCCTTATGATTGAAATTATTATTATTATTTATAAATGTTGGATATTTATTTGCAAAATATCCTTCATCCGTACCATTGTCGTGGAAAAATTAATTACCAGTAATTGTCCCAGTGAATATTTTTCGCGAATAAAACCGAATTGAAATTTCGATATTGGTCTGATGTGAGATCCTTCACAACAAACTGGGCTAATTTCCCATCATAAATAAAATTCATTTTTATTTCATTTTTTTGTCATTATACTACCAAATACCGAGTCAAGTATGAAGCTTGGTAGACTGTGAAGAAAAATTAATGTTCAACCATAATTATAATTGAGAAAAAAAATTTCCTATAACTATGGAAGAAATGACTATGTTCGCTTGAAATCATTTATTTATCCTATGGGGAAGAATCGAAAATAAAAGTCAAAACTATTGAAAAACTTTCTCTTCCAAGCGATTGAATTAATATTTGATCACAGATTTATTTTTCTACGGTATCATGACGTGTATTATTTTATAATAATAGTTCTACCGATCTGTGATCAAGATTTTGGAAACAGTAATCATTTATTTAATTTTTATTTAAATAAAGCTTTTCACGTGATATGTTTTATGCATAACTATCAATTTGATACATATATCAGTTTCATTATTCGTCAAAATTTTCATTCATAACCTAATATTATTCTACTATTTTATTTTTTAAAAATTTCTGTTAACGGCCAAAACATTTACACCGTTTTATCATTTGTGGAAATAAAGATTTGTGATAATTTTAAAATATTTCAAATAATTTTTAAATGGTCAATTAGAATGAAAATTTATTTTAAAAAAAAAACTATCAATGATAATAAATAGCTTTATGGAATTTGTTTGAACTTTGTGATAAATATAAATTTGGGGGTTGAACTTGTTAAAATGTGTTTTCGAATTCGTATGTAATCAAATAGTAGCAGCTAACAATTTTGTAATGGAATAATGTTTGACGCTCTTATGTGATATTAAAAAATAAAATACCAAACAATAACTAAATGTATTATAATGTATATCGGAATTGTTTTACGAAAGCCTTCGTGAACATCAAACGAAAATTTACGATTGCCACAGATTTATTATAGTATTTTATTTCATTCGTAGTTTTTTTTGAAAATCAATTATTAATGATAATAACAGTTCACTTTTAGAACAGAAAACAGGTCAAATAAATTTGAAAATCGATACAATTTACAGATAGTATTTTTATAAACCAGTTCCAATTATTAACCAACAATGTTTATTGCGTGAAAAAATTCGTCGTTACTGTCATCGATTTGCACAACATATGAGATGTATTACAACATATCATCATCATGAATGATGTTGTTTTTGAGATATTTCAACACAAAAATCTATTGAGAATCGAAACTAGATGAATCAAGTATAAATAAATTAAGTGGATTCCAATGATTGATTCATGAAAAACTTGAGAAAGATAGAGAATTTCGAGACTAAAGATTAATCGTTATAAAAATGTTCCTGTGGTGTCGGTTAATGCTTTGTAAAGGTTTGAAAGTTCATCATTTTAAGGTGAATAAATACCTTGAATGTCTATTGTCGAAACAAAATATTAAAATACCGTTTATAGTCCAGACGGGAAATTTGTTTAAACGATCACATTGGGTTTACTCTAAAAATCTCTCATTATTTCAAGGAACCTATAAAATGTTAGATGCATTATCAATCAAAGGTTGGATTATTTTTGTTTTCATTTCATTTCACGACCAAAATTTTGAATAAAAGATTAAAACTTGATATTATGAACCAAAATTTATCAATTTTCTGTCTTTTTGGAGGTGTTTAGTGAGCTGAATGTTTTCAAATTTTGATTTGAACAATGAGTTGATTGAAAGGATTGTTGTGGTTCTATCTTATACTAATGAATGTACAAGTCGGATTATGATTGGATAACCGATATAATTAGAAATAATTCGATCAATTCATCCTTATATAGAACATTGTATTATTGCGCGTAATACTGATTAAAAACATCAAAAGAACATTTATTTATGTAATAAATTATTACATAATTCATAAAATACAAGCCAGAAATTAGTGTCGATTTTCAACTCTTTTAATCTAATTTATTGTTCTAGAAATGCACATTATTATTAATAACTGATTTGAAAATACACGATTATAATAAAATATTATAATAAATTTACGGCAATCATATCATTAATTTTTGATGGTCATGAGTGGTTTTATAAAACGATTTTGATAAAACTTATTATTATTATAATGTTTTTAATTTTTGAAATCGATTTCAAATTTCTATAAATATAAAACGGTAACGCTTTCAAATACATTTGGCAGCCAACAGAATGGAATGTTTCTCGCTCAAATATCACACATGTCTTGCTCAATGATGTAAATGTTATCATTAATAATTCAATGAAATTTTTATTCCAAATCAAACTCAATTTCGAAACTTTTCCTGAACTATTTTTCAAAACTATTTCCAAAATTTGAATCACATTTGTTGCCTGTGAATTTTAGTTTTATTTCTTTTCATATTTTAAATATTGTTCAATTATTCTCTGAGATTGTTGTTGTCATGGATATGTTGTCATGGAATGTTGATTGTGATGGCAGAAGATTTTAATACGCGATTTAACTACGTTTAGTCGAATAACTACCGTGCCAATTTATTAATATACCGGTTGCTATATATAGCCTCAATTCCATATAGAAACCCTAATTATACTGACAATAATATAATTGAAGTCAAATTGTTTATCGAAATATTGATTGAGAATATTTGTATAGATAATTCGATTTTGATATCGGTGTACATCTATTTAACATCAATAAATGTATAAAGGATTCATTTTTGTGTTGAAATTTTATTTAGTTTGTAATTAAAGAATTTAATCATAAGAAATCTGGTTGTTTTCCAATGTAATATCACATTATATAATTCCAGAATTAAAAGATTGGATATGTCACATGAGATCGATAAATTTCTACATCATTTGCTGTTTTGGATAGAATTATAGCAATACGATATAAGGTACCATCTGTCAATATGATATCTGATTCCATCTGTACAATTTCAACTTTATAGACTGAAATATTATGAATTCATAATTGATTGTAAACACATAACTGAAGTCATTCTTTATTTTGGCTATGATTTGTGATTGATTATGCTTATTTTTTGATATATCATTGGAGACCATATTAAGGATCAAGCAAATCAATTAGGTACCGGATAATGTAACAACATGCACCAAATTTGAATATTTATGGAAATTACGATGTTTGATTTTGTTAATTATTTTTATTTAATTAAAACAAAAAATATTATTGTCAAATATTTCGAATATTGAGATCTATATTATGTTTGATTTGTGTTCACTCCCGCAATCAAATGATTTAATCGTCAAGTAAAATCGCTGATCTTGGCAGGATATTGATGAATATAGAAAATGTATAAAAAACACTAACAAATCATTTTATCCACTTGACAGCGATTATTTTATTTGATAAAATTTAATGAAAAATATGTTTTATTTGAATTTAATAATTGGTTTTAATATTGATTTATGTGGTCATTTATTGATTTATTAATTGAATTATAGGAAACAAAACATGATTATAGTGTGAAAATATATTATTATCCATCTAAAATACTAATAAACCTTTGAGAATAAATAATTCATCATTATCTGTTGTTAATTAGGTTTATTATCAGGCTGGGTGAGTGAATTGAGGATTATTTATCACATAAAATATAATCATCGAAATTATATATCATGTTAACATCATTTGAAAAGATTCTCTCGTTAATTTTTTGACAGCCATCTTTGACATTTTTCAATGATCTTTGAAACATTTGGGGCTTGTTTATTATATTTATCATTATAAATTTACTATATTTATTTCTTGATTTAAACGTTTTGATATTAATTTTGTAATACGTATATTTATAAATTATTAGATATTTATTTGTAAATAAATGATTTTATTCGAAAATTTAACGATCATAATTGTTTACGGATGAAGTTAAGATGATTTGATGAAAGAACATTTATCAATCTCTACAATTAACCCTTTGAGTATCGGTATTTTTAGATTGGACTTCGATTTTCTTGATGGTTTAATTAACCTTTCGTTTTCATTCATCATCATTTATCATTGGATGTTTGATGTAGATGTTGAAATTATGTTTTAATCCATTTATAAGTATCTGCTCAACAGTGTAATGTTTCAAGTACCAAAATCATCGAAAACTTTGAATTAATGTTAATATATTTATTTAACTGTGAATTTTGACAGATATTTTATTAAATCTTTCTTATAAATCCATAAAAACCAGAAAAATATAAAATTTCTAGTCAACATTTATTGGTAATGCTTTGTAATAATTTCCACTAGATAGATACAAGTTTCAGTTAATACAATCCACATCTGATATTCGATACATGAAACATTTCTATTTCTATTCGATACATTGTTGGAAAGCACATTTTCATATATTATTTTTTGTTTATCAACTAGCTAAATACCGAATGTCAATAAAGATTTATTCATGACAGTTTTTTTATCATCTGCAAAATTTGGAAAATCTGATATTATATGATTTCCTTGTTTGAGGGAAATTTGATATTTGGAGATTGGTGTATTTTGTAACAGGGGAATATATTTCGGTTACAGTTCATCTTTTATACAATCGATATCATTTCATTTCTTCCCAATCAAATGATAAACCATTTGGAAAGGTCGATTGTTGACTGATTTGACTGTTTAAGATTCAAATCCATCTTTTCAAGTAAATCATATTTTACAATATGTATGAAGTTTATTTCTGTAGCATTAAAATGTTTTCCAAGCTCGCAACCCGTAATGGATTTGATTAATGCTTGGTTAGGCTAAGAATTAAAATATCAGTGACTAAGTTATTTATTTTTCTAAACCTGTTCCATAATCGCATTACATCATATGCTTTCAATACGTTATCTGAACTGTTTCTAAAATTAGAAATCTATCACGAAGTGTTTTTTGATTTTTCAAGATTGGTGAAAATAAAATTAAATAATAAATTAACTAAAATATGTTTAACAGTCCCATTTCAGCACTTCAGGGGCCTTGAGCCTCTATTCAAGGAAATAGATAATTCAATAAATTATAGATATGATAATACATAGCTGAGAAAAGAAATTAGTCTGCAATAATTCATAATATATTGTTTGAAATGTCGAAATGAAAACTGATTGATGATTTTGTTTGTTCATCTAAGATCAATAAAATAATAAATTTAATTTTAATTAAAAATAAAATAGTTTAGAAATAAATA
>JBBMOY011124441.1:0-10557 GCA_037951405.1 Platydemus manokwari
ATTATTATTATTATTATTATTATTATTATTATTATTATTATTATTATTATTATTATTATTATTATTATTATATAAATGGCGAGATAGAATGAAATTTTAAAAGTGCAAAGTATTAAGGTAAATCAAGGTTCGATAAAAAATAATATGTTTTTAATAATCTTCAAGGTAAACTGGTAGGTTAATTATGAGTTGAGTTACATCGCCTATGTTTTGAAAGTCATAACTATTTTTCTATCATTATGTCATCATTATGAATTTTTTTGGTCAAAATCTTTTACGTATTGTCTAAAATGCCATCTCTGTTTTTCGGATAATCTGAAAATCGTTATTTCGGAAATATACATTTTATTTTTCATTCACATTTTCTCACTCTTTCATAAACGTCTGTATCCATACTTGTAAGAGTTTTCAAAATTATCAATGTCACATTTCAATGTAATGATACCGTTAACTGTAAATAAAGCACCCGGCTTGATACTGATTTTTCAAAAACTCCAAAAATTTCAACCAACTAGATAATGATTAAAATTATCGGATAAAATTCAAAAAATTAATTGATCTTGATATTAAAAAAAATTATTGTTTTATCCTTCGAATCAATAAAGAAAACACAAGATCAGAATGAAAATTATAAATATGAATTGCCTATAATATCATTTATTGATTGAATAAAATCATATTTTGACAAAACACGTTTTATCATGATTAAATATCTTAATCCGATCGAATTTTGATTTCAAATACCAACAATGAACACCGGATAATTTAACGATTAAAACAAAAGTCAATTTATTTATAAATATTTCATTTTATGAGATATGTCAACATTTATCGATCGATTTTCCGATTGACACAATTCAATGGATGATTGTCCGACATGTGTTGCCAAAAATCATCGATTTTCGTCGAACTGAAACCACATTCTTCACAAATGAAAATCTTCTCCCGACGTTCTTTATAACCGTAAGGAAGGAAAATATTATGCAATTTTTTTAAATGACTTTCCAACGAACAACGCTGAGTGAATGATTTGAAACATTTCTGACACTGATAGGGTCTGACTCCTGGAGATAGATGAGGATAAAATTTTATTTTTTTCAAATATTTAATAAACAATAAAATATTGTCATTTAAAGAAAAATTTATTTCTTTTTACGGTTACTATGGTTATTCATAGAATGGGAGTGAACTATTACATCACTAGAGCAGGACATACAATTGTAAAAATCTATGAAGATATTTTTGTTTTCTTATATATTACTAATAATTTATATTTATCTCATTAAGATTACGATAATTTTGCAGGTGTATAGTAGAGTTTGAGCTGAGAATGTATGCATTAATATAATAATATACATATTTTAATTAGCTAATGAATATAAACATTAAAACAAATTATACCGACCCGTATGAGTTCTCGTATGCCTTTTCAAATCGAAAGTGTCGTTAAATCCTTTCAGACAGTATTTACAAAGATATTTACGAATTTTACTATGACTCTTAACGTGCCGATTAAAGAGACGGCTATTGGTGAATTCTTTGTTGCATGTAGGACAATGCCAGAGATTTTTCATTTTTTCATCTGAAAAAAAAATCAACAGAATATTAAAAACCGATATGATTGTCAGTTGATTCTTCATGGTGATTTACTTTTATTTTCCGTCAAATCGGCTATGGACAGAAAGTTTTGTTCGTCTGCTAATGGATTTTTTATGCCTGCCCCATTATTGACAAATTCAATATTCGATTTTGGTATCTACAATTTCCGACAACTGGAATCAATATATCGATTAAATGCATATTCAATTTACCCAATTGATATTGTCTTTGACTATTCTACTAAATGGCCAATAATGTCGCCTGTCCATTAGCCATGAAAGCTGACGAGGAAATGGATAAAACTTAGTATGGAAATTTCCATAATCTACTCTTTCATTTCCTCCTAAAATGGCTTCAATTCCGAATTTCAATTGTTTAGATGAACTACTACTGTTTTTGCTGTCCGACGATAACATTTGATTGACTTTTTGACATATGAACGTTATATAAATGACTTTTTTCTGGTTTTGTTTTCCATTGATTTTCATTGGCCAATAATCCAATCAATAAGAAAAGTTTATTAATCGCAAAATGGAATTGAAATGACAAAAATGTATTATTATTGATCAGCGATTAAATCGTTAATTGAAAAATATAAAAGTATGCATTTGACCATTTGGTAGTGACCGGTGCGTCAATTTGATATAATGCGACAGGTGATATAATCCTGCTTTCAAAGATGACTTGATTAATGAAAATTTTCAATCGACACACCTGTTCGAAAAGTATGTCAACGATCTGTTAGCTGGCTTAGTAAGGCGTGATGGAACATATGATGACAGTTGTGTACTTATGATTGTGTGTATGTGTGTTGGTGCGTAAATTATGGTTACAGAAGCACAAATTAATAAACTCACCATTAGGTTTCATGCTTATGTAATGGACGCATTATTGGCTATTATATTTCACTTATAGATAACATCTACTTATGGATTAGAAAGGAAAATCGCTGTTAATATCTTATTAAGTAAGATAATGGAATGACATTGGTGGAGAGGGAGAATGGAGTGATTCCTCTGCATAACGGTTACAGGGTACATTATGGAATACATTAAATATACTCCTGTTTTTATATCCTTTAATGGTTGATATAGATCACATCATCAACAAGAGGAAATCTTCGATTAGGCAGAAGAATTACTAATAAGAGAATTAAGTAGTACAACAATGAAATTAAATTTATTTCCGCTATGGATTTCTGCTATCGTCATAACCACGACATTCAATACAGTGTTATCATTAGACATTCAATTCGATAGATTTCTTTAAAACAAGGAACAAAATCATCACTATTTTTTGAGGAAAAAACATGTCGAAGTTAATAATATTAATTTGTTAACGATTGTATAATGGTTATTTGTTCCACACTATACATTGTAAATCAATTGACATAGCTAGATCATGTCACTGTCATAGCAATGGAATAGATTGAGATAATGCATTATAATACGGATAGTTTCCACTAATTAGTTAAGCTAATAAAAGGCGTCGATGCATTGTCGTTTCTTTTATCAAAAAACCATGTCCATAGTACCAAACTGCATAATGATCGATACAATCAGACTGATATTAACGTAACAATACAATATTGTCCGTGGAGCATCTGTAAAATTACAAAGTAGTTATCAATTATCCTATTGTCAAAAGATAATACTAATTCTGTTCCATTCTATTTTAGAACAGTATGCATCTACTTACCACAAATAACGATAAGACATCACCGCTACTACGATAATGCAAATGCTGTTCAGTCTAAAGTTATATAGATTAGCAAATGATTGTGTACAATAGTGTTGTGGTAGAAAATATGTTGACCTGTTTTACCAGAAGTAAATTAATCGGTTTTTTATTACGAGTTTTCAATAATGTTTCATTTGTCGTACAATTTTAATAATAAACGTTGAATGAAGTACGTTTTTTGAGAAGGTAAATGAGGAAACGTTGTGTAAACAAAAACGATTTTGAATTAGTCGAGTGTTGTGTTAAATAAAAATCGAAAAATTCCTGATGGACAAATTGCACATTAATAATATTGAGGTGGATACAAAATTTTAAAAGCGTATTTTATGAATCATTTCTAATCTATATCAAATGGTTTCGGATATTCTTTCGTTTAAAAATGGAGAAATATTTTCACGAAATCAAATTAAATACGTATCCGTATAATAACTCCTTGAAGCGCTTTGAAATAATTTTAAAAAACATCTATTAAACAGATTGAAAGAGTAAAAAAAAAATTCTGAAAAATGTAATTGTCTGTTTATGCTGTTATAATAAGTTTTATTGGATTTTCTAGTAATGATTCAAATCGATGATTTATCGATGTGGAGATGAATTACTAATATGGATTCAAAATACAATTTCACCATGTAAACAAAGAAAAAGCGATAAGTGATAATAAAGTTGAATAAGGTGACTGTGAAAGAATTGTGTAATATGATGAATTCAAAATCCTGTCCGATATTAATACAAAAATGTTCATTGACGGTCGACATGTTGGATTATAAATGGGTTGTCATAACAATGAAGTACCAATTTGGTGGTATTTTTGCTTGTTTTATTATTTTTTAAAATATAATATTATTTCCAATTTGGAATACAATGTTTTCAAACGAGTATGATAAGAACTTATACAAATTATTTCTTCTGTTTTCTATTTAGTGTAATACAAGTTTTTATGCAAATTTAATGACGATTTACGTAAATGATGTTGATTTCAGAATGTTTTAGGATTGATTTAATTTTTAATTCTTTCAAATATGCTGTCGAAAATGAATAAAATTATTAATTTAAGACTTCTTTGTGGGTTTTAATCTTCACTGACAAAGAATATTTAGTTTCGAAGAAAACATTTATAAATAATCTTATTATTCTTGTTTAAATTTGATGTTTAATGATTTTCATCTAACTATAATGTGATTTAAAATTGTGACTTTCAGACTCCAAATGAACTTAAATTTTGAATTCTTAAATGAATTAAATGGAATAAAGATGTTAATGTTTATAATTTAAAACATTAGAGCTTATATTTTAGACAAAAAATTTTAATTTTTGAAAATCTTCTGTTTAAACTTTCTCATAAACCGTACTTTTAATTATCTTCAAATCGCAATACTCCAAAGATTGTGAAGACGTGCACATCTTCAAAGAGGTTCGCTAATTTCTTTTACTTGTAATCATTAATAAATGCCAATGATATTCTTAATAATAATTAATGTCATTTCAAAATGTTAAAATATTCGTAATCACCATGAATCGAAAATCAATCGAATGATTAGTTTGAAAATGGAATTCAATTTGAAATTAATCAATTTAATAATTAGGAAAAAAATCGAGCAGTTGTCGGGTCGACTATTGCCTTTATTATTGTTTCAATGGGTTAATTAATACCTCAATGAAATGGTAGTCAATTTAATTGTCATATATTCAATGAAAAACAATTTAATTTTATTCAACCTTTCGCCCGATGTCTCTCTTGCAATGTTGACCATTTTCATTCAATGGAATTGTGATTACCATGAGAAATTGTTCAACTAATCAACCGTGAAAAGCCACCGACAATAAAATTTTCCTCATAAAATCAATTGTATTCCACGGTTCCCAGGCAGATCAAAAAGATGTTATCAGTTTAATTTCGCAACACCAAAAAAAGGTCTTTACAACGTGTATTCCCATGCGCCAGAAACTCATTGTTTAACCAACTACAATAAACTGCTTATTGGCGCTATTGAAACAGCGTTCACATCATTCACTACCAGAGAGTGATCAGAGACCGTTAAACGCGTGTTTTAATCAGTTCTGCTACCAACCAGTTAATAGCTACTCTCCCGTGACCAAAACCTATATGAGAAGTCAATGGCTTTATCACAAACATTATTACTAGTCATTATTCAGCTTCGCAGTCATATCAGTTGTATTGGTTATATGGAGACATAAGAGGAATCGGTATTCTTGTATGAACGTGAGAACGGGTTTTATCAGCAGACAGATCTTCAGAGTAAATTCTACAACTCTCCATTACCGTTCTGCAGGTTGACAGTGCTGTTATGTCAATAACCTGCATTGAGTTGTTCAAAAATTGTGTTATTATTCTACTGTTAATAATACAAAAGTTTCATATAAAATTGATCTGAAGCCAACGTTTTCTTGATTCTAGTGTTCATAAACGTTTTTGAATTTGAATTTAACAAGTTATTCTCATCTTCCATTATTGATCGAACTAAGATTTCAGTTTATTGAAAATTATCTTTATTTTTCCCATCATTTTCATAGATAGTTTTTCTTTATTATTTGATAACTATGTTGCTTGTAATCAAAATCGATTAAGAGCATTCCGTGGAGGTCTGAAGAAGATTTGTTCCATCTTTCTTCCATCGAGGAAAACGGGTGAAAATATCTTAAAATTTACTCAGAAAAATTTAAAAAAATCAATATTTATTTAACATAAACAGGATCTTCACGAGGCGATGGGAAATACCTCACGTTGACTTGATAAAATTGGTTTATTTCGCTTTTTACTGTTAATACTGATTTTGGACAAGAAATTTATGGCATTCCATTAGAAACGGCACACCGAATATTGGGATTAGACAGTGACTTGTTTTGGTTTTCGATTTTGTGTGTGTTTGCAAAAAAATATTAATTTCTAAAGCTGATTTATTTGATTTCTTGTCGGTATAAATGTAAAATTGATGGGTTAATATTTAAAAACTTTTCCTTAAATCATTTCTCAATTGCTTGATTTCAATTTCAATTTCTTGCTCATCAAATTTTATCCTGTCACAAACACAGTATTAGCTTTTATACATTATCAAATTAAACCGAATGTATTAATAGGATTAAACTGACACAAGTTTTAAATTTTTTTTGGATTGGGTTCATGGGTACAAAGTCGGTAAGAAATTCATTCCATGTTAACCCTGTAGACTCGATTGGGTTTAATACTGGTAAAATCGTAATTTATCGTTTCAAAAAATCAACTTGTTTTCATCTGAAAAACTTAATTTCAAACTAGATTTAGGATTTTAGGGTATATAATATGTAATATTGTCGAGAAACAATAGTGGTTTTTCATTGGAAATTGCGTATATATAGTCATTAATAACATATAAAACGATTAGCGAAAAACCGAACAACGAAACAGTACAAGGAGAAGCCGTGGATTTTTCAAAAGTTTTTCCAATCGTATACTTAAAGAATTACTATCTGAATTTGAATTTACTTTAAAAATGATGGTAACTGTGTTTTGTGGCTTTCTTCAGTACATTCTAGTGAAATTTGTTTAAACGAGTAGAACTTCACATTTTAAAATTTGAGTAGGCGATATTTATCTGTTTTTAAAATGATTTACTTGAAACAAGCGATAAAACTCCGCAAGACCCACCTGGTATAACGATGTTATGATTTTTACTTTTATCTATAGTAATTTAAAAATCAAATTTAAATTTAATTTTTGTGAAATTTTCGTACTATTTAATAACTATTCGAATGTGTTTATATCGTGTAAAAACAATTTCATCATTTTGATATTATGGTTTTTTTGTTATCAATTTGCTACTTTTCTTGACACTCTTAAACAACAAAAAGTCACAGATAAAGGACACCGAATAATTCTTGAATATTTAAAACAAAACCAAATGGTTTTAAAAATCCAAGTAGTCAAAAAATGCAAATCTTTCACATATTGAAGTTTGAATTAGGTCATTTATTGAAAATTAGTCAGAACTCCATATTTTAATATTAAAAGCAAATTGAGACAAACTTTAAATTTTTACAATTATTTGATAAGATCAAGTAATACTAGACTACTAAATATGTCATGAGTTTCTTAAGATCATGGTAATTAAATCTATTTAAATTTACAAAATCAAAGTCTCGTGGAAGTGTTGTGATTGGAATAGGAACTTGGTTTAAAAACTATGTTTTCTCCATATTCGACATCCTAAAAAAGTGAGATATTAACTGAATTATACTGATAATTCAAATATCGCAATTATTTATAAAATTACCTCATGGATGAAAATTCATCATTACGAAAAAAGGTCAATGTACCCTTTTTTTAATTTAGCCGAATTTAGAATTGCAATTAACATCAGTAAATCAATTAAAGTGAGATATTTTTATTTGTTTGTCATAAAACAATTGTTACTTTTTGAAGATGTTGAGATCGTTGAAATAATCCACGAAACACTTTAAAAGAAAAACTTAGTCTAGATAAAGGACGTAATGTTACTTGCAACGTTTTTTTTATAGAAAATAAGCACACGTGATCATTTTTTAGAATTTCCATTATTGCTCTTTTGGAATATCTTAAAATTTTAGGAAAAATATATCGGTAAATCGAAAATTAGATGTCAGATAATTCTTGAGTCAAAATGCATCAAGAATTTTACTGAATTTTTATAACAAAGAGAAATCGGTTAAAAATTTAGTCAACTCATGTCCAAACTCTTAGGGAGACACCGATAAAAATAAAGCATATGTTATTGTTAAGGACAAAGAAATTTTCTGATAATGATTATTCAGGATTTGACATCTAATTTAATTAAGTTTTTAAACTATTCATTTTCATTTAATCTATTAAAAAATCCGTGTTCATTTCGATTCAAATTCTGCAATTGTAATTTTTTGGTTTTTAAAATTTTTCGTGTTTTAATTCGTTTTATTTATCTAAGTAGGTGGCAAGGTTTGACTCTTCATTTTCCAATTTATAAACAAATTTAATTTCCAGGGAATATAATGTGATTCATGAAATCAAAGTAAATGATATTAAGTTTTGTTATTGAATAACCTATCCTGTTTTTGTTAGTGAAGATTCTACTTTGTATCAATAAAAATATTTCTTATTTAAACGACACCTTAAAAATATTGATTCCAAAAATGTAATCGTGGAGTAACTTTGTAAAATACATTTACTAATTTATACATGTACTGAATTTTATATAGTAAAATAATCTGTTTTTTCAGAGCTTTAATAAGTATTTAAATGTAATAATTTCATTAACTGCTGATGTGATTTTGTCAAAGAGGCAAACTACATGATTTTCCTTTAATTCATTGTATGTTGCTAAATATTTATGTTTTGTAAATTAGAATTGGAACAATTTTTCCAACTAAATAATTCTGCAACCAAATAAAAACTTTGATTGTATCGTTGACTATGACAAATTAAAAATAATACTTAACTCAATATCTTTTATTATTTTCAATTTTTAGTGATGATAATTTTTATTAATTTATAACGAATTTATTTTAATTTTCTAGCAAAATCTTTAGAATCTTAGAGAAATGAGAGATTCTCATAAAGGTAATTTATTTATTAATCTAAAAATTTTCCTGACTTCTATTATGTTTTATAATTAAATTGATTTTGTTTTACTCAATTGAAGTATTGTTTTCATAAATTGTTATCAATCAAATAAATTATTAAATAAATAATATCAATAAAAGCTAATTAACCATGGATGGGAAGTATTTTACCGCTTTAGCTACTTATCTGGACGGACTGGATATGTTTCCGTATTTTAATATATGCCATTATTTACTTATTAGTTTACATATGCGTCAAATATCTCCAGGTATTCATAGTTATTGAATAATATAAAATGACATCTCTTTTAGGGAATAAGTCATTTTCTCGACAACATCCATTAGCAAGCTGGTCAGCTACAATATTAATGTGTTTTGCAGGATCTGTTATATCAAATTTTTTAATTGGTGAACCCATTGTGATACCTTTTAAGATTCATGTAAATATATTACATGCCAGTTTATGTTGGTAAGATATAATTAAACCTGACAGAATTTACTATATTTCCAATTTTATTTTAATCCATATTTCTCAAATAAAATGATTCATAATCTTTCATAAATGTTTCCAATTCAGGTATTTGATGAATTATTTTCCACTCGATCTCGTATTCAAAATATGCTCGTTGATTCCAGTTTATATGGCGATTTGTTTAGCGAAAGAATTGTATAGAGCTAAAATGGTCAATATCGCAATCGCTGTAGCTTCTAAAAGATATCCAGACTCCATGATTGTCTGGCTTATGATTGGTCTAGCAAAGGGCTGTGGTGAAGATATGTTGTTGCCTTTGGCTTATTCCTGCATGGGTGGCCATGAATCGAGTGGCAATTTCTTGTTGAATCCCACTTTGTTAGTAATACACATAATAAATATATATATATATAAATTATATTAGATAATATATACAAATTATTATCATTTATTAACATTAATGATGATGATTATGATTATTATTTGATTTGATTTATATTTTCAGTAATGTTAAAGGTAGCCTTGCTGTTGCAATCATGTTTGCAATGGAGAAATTACAGAAGGTACCATTGGCGTCCAGTCAGCTATTTTTAGCCGCTATTCTCTTTCTTGCTTATTTTCGGTAATTTTTTTGAATTTTTATATTTATTTTCTCTTTTTAATAGCAGATATTATACATGTGTATGTGCGTGTGTGTGCGTGTATGTGCGTGTATGTGTGCATGTGTGTTTGATTATATTTTATAATAATGAAATAATTATAAATAATCAAACTTGTATTCACCATTGGGTAGTGTCAGCATGTTACAGGAATGATTTATTATGGGAAATAATATGCTAGCCAATTGGGAGTTGCCTTGACAACGATATATACTGATATACAGAATTTTATCTGAAAACTTGAAATAAGCTAAAATAATAATTATATTTGTATAATTATAATAATTATTATTATATTTCGGCATTTATAGAAATAATTATATTGGTAATAAAGCTGTAATTATTTCATATAATAAAAATAATATTTTTAATATTATTAATAATATAAATTATTTTTAATATAATATTTAATTTATTTAAGAATATTTGTTTAAAATATAATTTATTATTTAAATAATGCACCTTAGTGATTATATTTAATGATCAAATTAATCGCCCTTTTTTGATATTGGTTACATA
>JBBMOY011124552.1:0-10555 GCA_037951405.1 Platydemus manokwari
TATAATCATATAATACTGAAACAAAACTGATATTGTAATCTATTATCATTGTTATTGTTATACTTATTCTTTTGTTGTCATGGTTACGCTTGTAACACAGTAGGGATCTTCTGGTTATAGTTTTCGGAATTGTAAATATTCATATGGATTGAAATTTCTACAGTGTTTTAGAACTGCACAAGTGTTGAGGTCATACGAATATTGATTTCGTGCTTTATGAAGAGATTCATAAATACGGATTATCTACTAAATAATCCATAATATATGAATTCTAGAATAACCTTCAATGAAATTTTTATTCTCGAATAATATTCTTGTGAACAATTTATTAAAAAGATGACGTGTATTGCAAGAAACAATAATCGGTAAAGTTCAAAATAAATCCCGCATGCCACATGCCACTGAAGTCTTGACAATAATATTATATTGGGTAATTAAATATTAATATGATTATTATAAATAATTTAAATGAGAATCGAAAATCATAGACGAGTTATTTGAAAAAAATAAACTTTTAATCATAATAAATAAAATTAAATTGACATCGCTAATTAGTGATCATTTTAATACAAGTCGTTGAGGTCTACATCGAATGTTTTTCCAGGTCACAATTGGTCATCACAAGATATCATTATCTATCCATTATAATGAAATGAAAATTGCGTGATTCATTTGTTAAAACTTATATCGACTATGCCGTTGAAAAAAAATTATTAAACGTATAACTATTTTCACAGAGGCAGAAAAATATCTACAATATCAGATAAGGATAGAATTGACATTTTCAATTTCATAACTCTTCCATAATTGATGTTGGTTCGGTTTTTGAAATGCATGAGAGATATTTGTCTTGCTCTTATTCGACATTTGATCACTGATTTAAATCGTCCGTTTTTTCAAACATTCTTTCGCGAAAAAACAAAACTAATCACATTAAAAAATTGTTTCAAATTCGTAATTATTATTATTATTATTAATATTATTATTAATATTATAATAATAATTATTATTGTTATTATTATTATTATTATTATTATTATTATCATTATTATTATTATTGTAGTTATTATTTTTGTTATTTGTTATTATTATTATTATTATTATTATTATTATTATTATTATTATTATTATTATTATTATTCTCATTATTATTATTATTATTATTATTATTACTGTTACTATTGTATACGACTAATTATATAATAATTATTATTATTCATGATTTGTTTTAATAACTACAAATTTTCTTATAATGATGATAGCTGATTTAAAATTTCATTTTCAATGCTTTAACAACAAAGAACAACAGCGAAAGAATCTATTTTTAAAATGATTTGTCCAATTTCTTCAATTGATCGGGGGTTGGTATGAAATTATCGAGATTACAAATAGACGTCGCTTGTGGCCTTAAGCCGACTATTGAAGACAACATATCGGTGAAAATTTTTATTTTAGAAATTGCGACAAGATGTCGAACGATAAGCTTATAAAACAAAATTAGTTGTATTATATATCAGATCATCTTGTGTCATTCAATTATTTGATGAAAAGGATGTTCAGAGAAAATAAATAATGACATAAGCAGTTAGAATAAATATTCGTCAATGTATCGGAGCTTCATGGAAACAATGAAATTACATAGGTCAACAAAATTTCAAGAATAAAAAATCCATTATTATATGCTGAAATCTGATATGGTTTCCGATTTTTTGTATCACTTAGGGCTTTTCAAGACCAGGCGTTTGAAATTCGGGCTGTGTATTCGACATTAAACTTTAAACTAAATAGCAACAAAGCCCTCTGTTCGTACTAGTATTTGAATATTCTGTAATGACGTTGAGTCTGTTACAAAATCTCTCAATCATGGATATTGAGAGGAATATTAAAAGAAACTAATTCAATAATAATTTCAATTATTTAATATGAAGTGATTTTTAAATAATTCAAATATTTTTGCGTATGTAAATTGCTGTTTAATTTCCTGATTACGAGTGACAATAATTGAAGTTCTCTGCAAAATATTTTAATTTGGTAGGAATAATAAAATTTACCTCAATCTTCTAAATAAATACTCCGAAAAAATCTCAAAATCTAAATGAAGTAGCTACCACTAACAGATGTAAAAAAGTGAAGAGTGCCGTTAATTTATAGATTCTTCTAAGATCAGTTTAAAATTTGTTCTTTTACACATTGCAGATTGCATAGACTTATTGATTTAACTTATTAAAGGACTGTAAGCCGCTATCATTTTATAAAGCACACATTAGTAACGAACGAAAAGTCACCACATCAATTTCAATTTGTTACAAATCCTCACAGAAACTATAGAGATTATTTAATTTAAAATTCATTTTTTTACATGCACATTTCTTCCGTTCAAATCTTGAAGCTATAGGTGACGAATATGTTGAGCTGTTTCCCCAGGGCATTTTGAGTATAGGGATGCGATATCATGTGAAATGGAATCTAACTATGCTGTATGATAACTGTTTGACTCCAAAAAGAGAATTTTATGTTGGAAAATATGGGGAAAACATAATCCTTCTACATTTTGACATAAGAATTCTCTTATATTTTACATATGCATCCCTATGTATATAAATGGTGCCTGTATTTAAAAACCTCTAAAACTAGATCTGTAATCAGCACAAAAAATAAGCAACATAAATTCAAGGAGCAAACAACAATTATTTGTAGACCAGCGTTATTTCAAATCAATCTGATTTTAGACTTCGTTCCCAGAAATGCACACACGTGTTTCACTTTGTTAAATCATCGGACCGATTTTACGATCAACTACAAATCCCCTGAATCCACATTTGGTATGGATTAAATTACGAAATCGTGTTGAACATCATGCCAATTAATCAAATACATTTAGTGCAAATATGGTTGTCTATATCTATCAGAATCAAGCAAGTCGATCGAGATTTTTTAATATTATTTTTGCTATAGGATCGATGTTTCTATGGTTACACGGATTTAAAATCTGGAGGTTTAAGCGATAGTACGGAGAAAAATCATTATGTTAAAGTATAGTTATTGCCATCAACTATATCGGATTAGATAAACAAAAAACAATATAATAGAATTCAAGTGCACATCATCTTTATAATATATGAAATATATTTACACCAATTTCATAATGTTATTTAATTGTAATATTATTGGTATAATAATTAATAAGTTAACATATAATATCATAAATCGATATTTGAAGTAGATGTTAGAATGTTTGATATTTTATTCTTAAATAATCAAATTAACTGAAATATAAATTAAAAGTGACAACTTTTTCAAATATATTGATTGAGCATATTTTTGTGTTGAACTTCTTGATTTGTTTTAATGCACATTTAATGATGAAATAGCAGCTAGCACCCACTTAGATTCCGTTTAAGAAGATCAGTGTCAGCAAAGTATAAAAAACAAAGACCATCAAGAATTTTAAGAAGTTTGAGAATATAGAAAAGACGGAGGATTAGGAAAAAGTAGAAAAGTTAGAGAATATATATAAATAGACAAAGCAAATTGTTATAACATACAAAGAATAAAAATATAATTCAATGGCAATGAATGTGAAGAAAATCACTGACTTTAAAGAAAGGCAAAGTTTTAATTTTAAATATCTAATATTTTTCATGTTGAACTTCTTAATTCATTTTCAACCCGCATTTCAAGAAATAGTAGCAATTAATAGTAGGAATGAAAATTATTTCAGATAAAAATCGACGCTAATCAAGTTCCGTAAATGTATTTTATAATCCGATGATAATTTGATCGATAAATCCATCATTGATATTTGATTTTAATAAAACGTAAAGAGAATGTATAATTCAAATCATATACGTAGAATTGTAATTAATCTACTTGATCTAAATACAATGAATTGCCCAAAGTCTCCATATCACTAGTTATTGTCAGTTCTCCTTTCAAACCGAGTTTTAATTCTTTAAGTGACCGTTTAATTTCAGTAATTAGGATGTTCATTCTTTCGCCTTCCTGTAATACGACGACAGTATATGGTGTTCGTTCTTCTGGAGCTTGTTTTGCCTTTGATTTAGAGATCCAATAAAAACACTTACAACAATTGTTAGAAAATATACCTGCAATTCGGCCATATTAAAACATTCGGGACATTTGTCGATCAATTCATCAATTAAATTACCAAGAACCTCTTCTCGACTAGCAGTTTCACCAGCACCAGCATCAATATCTCGAGGCTGCATTTCGAAAACGGTTCTGAATACTCGTTCCGATGTCGTTGTTAGAAATTCAATTTCTGCATTTGGATGCAATCCATAGAGATATGGTGATTCCGGAGGTAAAGCTTCGTCGATATATGTATGATAGCCTTTGTAGTCGGTATTGGGAGGAACTGAGAATCCGTGTGCAAACATCAGATCTCCTTCAAGCTATATTAACAAAGATATTCTCAAGTAATTTTATAAAAACCCATATCTTACTAATTCTGGTTGCATATATTCCTGCAAATAAGTCCTACATAACGTTCTATCCCAATCATCTGTGATATGACCTCCATACATTATTTCTCCAAACAAATATCTCAAATCTTCCCATGGCACTTTTGCGTTGGCCTCCAAATAATTGAAGAGAACATCTACGCAAATAGTTAAATCACCAACGTTGAATGGATATGTCCGATTCCAGCCCTGAGCACCAAATTTTCTTCTTTCAGTAACAACAGCATGGAAATAGCACAATGCAAACAATATTGGTTTAAACTCAGATTCTTTAGAACATCTTTCAAGTGTGTCTTGATTAAAATTGTCAAGAGCCTTGTGCAAATTGGCATGCATTCCAGTTGGAGGTTCATTAGTAATTTTAATAGCATTTTCTAATATTCCTTGAGGAATGATATGATACTCTGGGCTTCCAGCAGGTTCTGCACTTAAGAAAACACGATAGCAATCATGAGATTTATCCGAATATTGTTCCAGTTTCTTTTCCAGATTTGCTAACCATTTTGCTACCAGATGCACATTTTGTAAAATAACCCAATGACCTTCAAGAGCGCCTTTATCGAGAGCTTCTTCCGCCACAATTTCCTGTCCTTGTCCCAATGATATGTTGTGGAAATTTCCCAAATCGGAACTGAATCCGATATTTTTACCGAGCAATTCAACGTCTTTCAAAGGATCGACTCCAGGAGATAGAATAAAAAATATTGGAACGGCTGGACCGGATTCTTGATATGATTTTGCAAATTCGATACTTCGACCTTCGACATACTTCTGGCCGAACGTCGTTGCAATATAATGTCTCAAAGCATATGTCATTCTGTCCGGCCGTAGAGCTCGCATCATACACAGCTTCTCAAACGATGATTTGTTTTTCCATTCTTGGGGAAACTTTTCTTTTTCAGGAGCTTCAATTTCAACGAATGCCTTCCATCGTTTAGCCGATGCTACAATATCTTTATCCAAGTCTCGAAATTCAGACATTTTTACCAGCGCATGAATACCTCCCCAACTCAAGTCACTGAGAAAATCAACAGGAGATTTCAAATCCGGAACAGCCGGATATCGCAATAAGAAATCGACTTGTTTGGAATTGATCTCTTTGTTGAGAAGTTGGATTTGCAATACAATCAATACGGTGAAGATCAGCTTGTCCTGCTCGAATAAACCACGTGTCGTATAATTAAAGGCAGAAAATGAAATACTGTCTATTAGATTGATAAATCTCTCTTTTTCCGTTTCAGCATCGACAGCATTTTCAATTGCCTGTTCGAAAACGATGCGAAAAGCCTTAAGAGAAAACTGATACATGGGGTTGATTTTGTACAAATCATTCATGATAAAATATATTAAAGAAGCTCTAGCGGCATTTCCTCGATAGAACTCTCTGGCAACATTAATTTGTTTCTCTGTCACCTTAGCTTCAATAACTTTCTCCTCTATTTCCTTGGCAGTTTTCTTGTTACTTTCGAGATTTTCCACCAGACTGTGATCACCAAGAAAATTTCCATCCGATGATGCCAATTTAGCTAATAGAGAATCCTCCAGAGCCTTCAGTGTAATTTTAAATGAATTCTGTTGAGTTGTTAAATCCGATTTTAATTTTTCCAGATCTGGTCGTTCTTTACTGACAACAACGGCCAATAATTGATCCTCTAATCCATCTCGGGTGACAGTGAAATTGATCAATGTCGTTTGGGCTTGCATTTCCGGTTTATAATGTGGATTCGCTAGTTTCGTTTGCAGAATCAGTCTGAATGAGGCATTATATGGAATTTCTTTATCTCCGACTTTGATTGCTCGACCTTTCTTTATGGTTTGGCGTCCAATAACTGGATCCAATACGGGATCTACTTCTTCAGATATATTTTCTATCAAAACCGTTGATCCATTATTGATTGCTTGCTCTATTTTCTCTAAATAACCCTTCTGATTCAATCGAACAACAATTAGTTCTTTCCCATATTTGGTTTTAATCCATTTGATGGCCTGCAGTTGAGGATCGATCATTAATGGCCATCTTTCACAGAAAGAAAGAATCGTTGCATTTTCCACTGACATTCTGTCTGTTGGCAAATTCTCATTGCTCCACGTTGCTACGATTGCATCGTCGACTAATAATTCCAGTGGATCAATATCATCACGGATTGGGATTCGAATTTTCTGTTGTTTTAAAAATGGCCACATTTTCTCTTCCAATAATTGAACCCGATAAAACTTTGTGAAATATCCAAAATACGAAATAAACGAAGTTGTAATTAAGACATCTCCTGGAACTGTATTTCCCAATTCCTGTAATTCGTTGACTTGATTTGCCCACCGGACATTTTCCGAAGCAAACCCATTCACCAATCGATTCGCTAAATCAAGCGTTTTAGCTGTAAAATCGGCTTCTTCTTGGCATCGAAGTTTCTCATCTGTTGCTGCCTTAAATTGAGTCGTTAGAACTTCCAACGACGCTTCAAGGTGGGAAATTTTTTTCTGAATAACTTCCAACTTTTCTGCTGCAACGCGCAACTCTTCATTTGCAGCATCCAATGCATCACGTTTCGGTTTGACTTCACAGTAAACATCGTGAAATTTCAGAATATTGATCACCCAAGCACATAGACCAGCGGCGGCAAGTGATTTCCCGCGAATAATATCGGGCTGAAATGAGGGATTTTTCACATAAACTTGAGCCGCAGCTTTACTTACTGGGTTTATATTCTCTTTATCATAATAAATCAAGGCATTTAAAAATTGGTCTACCTTTGCCATAGGACCTGCCTTGGCGGCTTTCCAGCTTCGATCACGGGGTAATTTACCATCCATGGCTAATAAAACCATTACTGCTTGCCCAACCATTACCACATCTGGTGGTGGAGTTCCTAAGGCCTTCAACTCTGAAAGATTGTTTTTATTTAATGTATTCAATGCTTCTTGAGCTGCTAACAATGCTGGTTCGGCTTTCGCCAGATCTCTTTCACATTCACGTTGTTTCTTTTCGACTTCCTTTTTGATCACAGCAACCTTCGATTCTTCTCCCGCAGCAACTTCTTTTTCAGCTCTCACCTTTTCCGTTTCATTTCCAACCACAACAATGAGTTCATTGGCGGACTGAGTTTTCTCTTGGACGATAATTTCTTGATCGGCCAGTTGAACTTTCAAATCTTTAGTTTGTTCGGATGCATCCTTCAATCGCTCCAAACCATTGACCAATCTCGAAATCTTTAATTTGATTTCTTCGTCTCGATTTTTCAGAAGTTTTTTGTAAAGATCTATTTGTTCTAAAAACGATTTAGGTGTAGTATAATTATATTTTCGATCCTTTGTTAAATAATGTTGACTAATCTCATTCACAGCTGTATGGACATATGCCATATATTCACTGATAGAATCCTTCACTTCGTCCTATCGAGGAACATCAAAATTATTATAATCTATAATTTTAGAATAAAAATTACCGAAAGTAAATCAATTTCATCTAAAAACCTCCTCGATACTGATAACAGGGCGTTATGTGGCCATTCGTGAAACCAATCGATACAAGTACAATTAACCAAAGCCGGAAATCGACGAGCACGTATTCGTATGGTATTACCAACTGGAGAAAAACAAAGTACAACCTGTAAGGAAATCTCATCACAAATCAACATCGATATCACTTTATCTTACTTTCATACTTTTACGAACTTTATCAATAAAGAATTTCCAACAGTTTTCATTGGTATCGATTATTCCATATGCTTTGCATTCACTTCTGACACCAGAAATTATTTGGTCTATATCTTCATCAGGAAACAAATCAGGAATTTCGCCAGAAGCCAGAAAATCGTTAATATAAACCAAAAACTTTTCATCAGCAATCTGGGCGTCTGTCATGAGAAAAACCGTCGGCATATTTTTCAGACCGGTCTTCATATAAATAGATGCCATTTCGTTTTTCAAATCATTCATACTGAAACCTTTCCGTAAAACCAATTGATAAACATCCAAACCGGAAATGAATGATGCCAATTTCGACAAACTTTGCTTCCCACTTCCACCAATTCCTATTAATAGAGCATTTCCTCTGGGCATTTCTAAAATTCGATTAATGCGCAAAATATGACCGACAGCATTCTCGAACAATACGAGATTCATTGCTGCAAACGTTTCGTTATATGTATTGAGAGCTTCAGTGAGAATCTCCACCAATTTGTCGTATTCAGTGACTGGACCATATCCTTTATCGCCCAAACCTTTACTGAAATGACAGAATAAATTCGGTTCTACATGCACCGATCCATCTCCCAGTTCGGGAAACACTTGCCCGATGCTAACTTTGACAAGTTTTTGATACAATTCCATATCTGTTTGTTCAACCATTTTATCGCTGTACACTCGTTGAGCTTCATGTTTCCACAAGCGTACCAGTTGAAGTTGTGTTGGTAGACATTCAGCTGTTGCAAACAAAATGCCCTTGAAAGAAAAACAACTAGAACATTCTAAAAATTTATTGACAAAACCGAATTGAATTTTGACGATTTAAAATTTTGACGATTTAAAATTTTGAATTTTAAGATTGAAAATAAGATATATATAAATATACTTCTGTATTAAATAATTAAATAAACTATTTTTGAAACAACTAGCTATTTATTATTGTAAGTACTATAATATATTAATAAATTTACATATGCGATTCAAATTCTGTGTACTATTTTTTTAAAAACTATAATACATTAAATGACTTAAAGAAATAATTTCAAAATATTTGCAAGGGCTCTGATCCATTAATCAAATTAAGTACAAAAATTCTAAACATTTACATCAACCATTAAAACAACAGATAAAACTCACTTGAAATAAATTGGACAAATCACGCAAATTAAAAATGTAATGGAATTTAATAGCTGTCGGCAAAAATGATGAAGCCACTTTGTTATGGACGAACACAGACAATTCAGCTAATTGATCGACGAATCTCGAAACTTGTGACGATACTTTTTGTAATGAAAAATGCTGTCGAATGATTGTCGAATAAATTGCCTTCACGGCTTCATCGTTTGGGAAACTTAAAGCAAATACCGCAAAATGCCGTTGTAATCTAGGACTGATTGTGAAACTGCCTGATGTTGGATTCATTGCAGCGATGTATTGGGTTTTATGGACAATTTTTAACGTTAATTTCTGTCTATCATACCAATGCGAATAATCAATGTGTTGTCTGATCAGGGTATGCGGTTGGACAGTGAAAAATTTATCGACCTGTTGAAAAATTTCATTATTAATGATTTGTCTACCGCTACTGTTATCTATATTACACTTTTCTTAATGATTATCTCACATATTTTGTTGTGAGAATTTTAAATTTAATAACAAATTTTCAAGATTTAATTTTATATTAAATTATATTCATTTGTTTTAATGATTGTATTTAAGTACACAATTCTGTGTCGTGATTTTACAATTCGATTTCGATTCATGTTTTATAAAATGGTAGCGGTTTACAATCGTTAAGTTAATTATTAATATTGTAACAGTTAAATATAATAATAATTATATTTAATTAAAAATAATATTTGTTTAAATTAAATGTTAGTAAAATAAATCACTTTTTCAAATTGTAAATCTCGTCTTCTATTTTTATGCCTACACAAGATAAAAATCACGAGCCTTACATTGGTGTCAGAAGCGGTTTGCTAGAAAGCAACCATGTAGCCGTCAAATTTCCACAGTATTTTGACTGTCCCGACATCTGGTTCCAGCAAGCAGACGCCATTTTCAAAATTTCAGGGATCACAAAAGAAGAAACGAAATACTTGCACATTGTTGCCAATCTTCCCTCCGAGACCCTCTCAGAATTTCGCGAACTTCTTGGAACTGGATCACCCACTCCTTACTCTGATATTCGATCGGCCATCATCAACAGCAGGAGCCTCCCGACATCGGTTCACATTGAACGACTCTTCTCCAAGGAAAACATCGGAGATCGACGCCCATCAGACCATCTAAAAATTCTTCTCAGACATTACAAAGCCATCGATCCAAACGGTGTCGATGTGAATTCCAATATTCTTCGAACGGCGTTTATAGGAAGCATGCCATTT
>JBBMOY011124663.1:0-10554 GCA_037951405.1 Platydemus manokwari
TATCATGAATGATAGTCATCAGAATAGTAATAATAAACCAATGAATTAATAGCTGATACATGTCTCATGACCTCTATTATCGGCATTATTATATAATATTTTGTCAGTGGTGATGAAAATATTATTTCATCTTCAAAGCAAACTAATATGCTACTCAAAACTAACTCGTAGAATTTTTGCTGTAAATCATTACAAAACAGGACTTTGTATAAATGTAATATGTAAGCCATTTCTATTATGTTTTTACGAATTTCTAGAGTTGTTTATAAAAATAATAAAAAAAAATTTGGATCTTAGTTTTTGAATAGATTGACTAAGTAACTCACCTCAATTTATGATTGATACCATTAAATTATTTTTTGCCTTCTATCACTAAAATTATAAAATTTAATGACAATTTAAATTTGGCTTAACAAGTATCAATGGATGCTGCACATTTTGCTCTAAATATAATAATCGATAACTCTCACTAATGATGAAGACAAATATATTAATATTACAGGAGATGAATAATTCATCAAGTTCAAAGAACAATTATATGGTGAATTTTATATATAGCAGTTAATAACTTAGCTTAGTTTCTCCAATTGACGAAAAATTCCCGACAATTCTGTTTAAAAGCATTAGCCTTAAAAAAACTTACTAAAAAAACAAACTTAAAAAAAATCAAAAGATCCCAAGCAACAGTCAACAGTTTATGAGATCCCGACAAACTTATTAATATATTCTCTAAGTAACGTTAAACATTAGAAAAAATATTCTATTAAAAACACATAAATGGAAATGAGGACTTGTGCTGTCGAGTTGTGAAGCTTTCCAATCTCTGTTAAATAAATATCACATTCTTTTACTTTGGTGTTCTAATAAATGAAAAATATTTTACTGTTACCAAATTTTATAAATATTAGAAAGTAATGAAGGCAGGAGATGAAAATTATATTGATCAGTGAGAAACATGACAGATGTAATAAATAAAGTTATGATGGTTTGATTGTAAAGGTATTTTAAAAACTGTAAATGTAATACATTGGTAACTGATAATGTCCTGTATTCGATGTCATTTATTGATTTTTCCAAGTAATTCAGTATGCAAATTCGGAAGAGAAGAAACTGATCCCCAATTTCAGTAGAAATTCCTCAACACCCCTTGGGGATATACGAGAAGCACAGGTCTAGAAATCAGTTATTTTAATTTTCTACAATGAAACGATAAACTCAACGGACACAAAAGTATTGGAGACTTCGCAATGAAAACATAGGATTATTCGGAGGACATCACACCCACTAACAGGCCGGTCTCTGCTAGAAACTCTTCTGTGATCCAGCGTATCCAGCTTATGAATGGACATGCGCATGGCTATGATCACTCCGACAGTGAAAAGCTGAAATCCTTTGGAAATCTCAACACAAAGTAAATTCAAGAAAACATTCACTAAAACCTATGATCACGAATAATAATTCACCTCATTATTACTCCAATCAGCATTCAATAATCAGATAGGTTCATAACACTACCATTGAGAGCGCACCTCAAAATACTAATGATAATAACAAAAACAAATATCCAGAAATTGTTCCCATCATTGATCGGCGACCAATCTTAAGTAAAAAATAAAAATAAAAAAAAAACAAAAATTATAATAAGCATGTAAATAACGACCACTCAAAAAATATTGCATATACAAATATATTGGTTTCTTGTTGTCGCGTAGGTGGTTTATTATTTGAACTCAAATCGGACTCCAAACAATCTGTTGTGTTTCGCGTGAAGCGATAGTGTGAATATAGGTTGCGATTTATAAATAAATACAAGAATAAAGCAAAATAACCTGAAAATGTATAATTAGAACTATTTAATAATAACAACGGATAACAAATAGGACAATAGATTATAGATAGCAAAACAATCACAATGTGGTATGTGAAGACAAAGCTGGTGATGTGTTTTGTTACTTAACTAGGTAGGCAGATTCACGATACGGGGTTAGCAGTATAATGAATAAAAACTATAGTAAAAATGTAGGAGAAAACGAAGGTAAATTTACTTAGTCTCGAATCTGTCGACACGATACGAAATGACTACACGATTCGATTTATACCTCAAATAGATGAAACTTTGCTTGAAGATGTAGTTTCTGGGTAGTTGCTGAACCCCGATTCAGTAGCTTTGCAGTCTAGCGGTAATGAGCACTTGCTTAATGGAGATCTGGATGTTTAATTTCCTGATTTTCAGTCGTTCGTAGCAGTTCACTTTTTTGGTGATTTTCTCTAACTATCGTTGTTCTTATATACTGTTTTTCGTTATTTTCTAGGCCAATCGTGAATTTTTGATTTTTATATTGACGTTATCCTATTTTTAGTCGCTTATGAATTTTATTCTAAATAAGAAATTTTAAAATTCTGTTTTTACTTTTTTGTCTATGTTTATGATTACGACATTTTATTTATAGAATTTAGTTATTTTATATTTTATGGGCGTGATTATTTGATGTGGATTTGGATCCTAATTAATATAAATGTGCAAATCAACACTATCCTTCATAACAAAAGTAATGTAAATAATCCTATAGACTCTGAGACTATCTTAACAACAAAAACAACAACATTGCCTTTGGCACAGTGTACATTTTTAAATTGCAAAGTTAACGATTCTCTTTTTTCGCAATCAGTTAATTATATCGGCACACTACACTGTAGTTGCTCAAATTGCCAATTCAGAAATGAACAACAACACAAAAATCTTTTAACTCCTTATGTATAGAAACAAAAGATAAATGCTAGTACACTAATGCTAGCTTAAAAAAGAGAAATCGAAAAACAAGAGCAATGATAAGTTTTCTAAAATGCGCCTGTAAAATATGCATAGATAAATATTCACAAGCTTTCCTGGGTCTCCAAATTTTCAGACCGCCTGTAGCAAAAACACAGATAAATTCAATAGAAAATTATGCACAAAAGGAGAATAACTCCTGGTAGCATAAAACTGAGGCCAGGAAATAAAATAAACATATATAGACCTATGCTACAGGACCGCTTTTAACCTCCTAAAACAATTAAATTGTGGGCTCAGAAAATGTCTGCAGATCTTTCGAGGAAATATTTCGCTCTGTCTTGGTTTAGATAAAATCAACGATATGCCCTGAATATGCATAAAATTTTTATAAACAAGAATGTGATGACTAGCCTATCAAAAAAGAAGAAATGTACCTTAAATGCACAACCAACCTCTGGGCTCTTTTACTTTACCGTTGCGTAGCTTGTCGTCCCTTGTTCCTTTCTTCTTTTTATAAATCTGCAAACAAATCTACGTATTTCTTTAAACTTTTTGGCGTCCTTCCAAATTCCGAAAATGAATATAAAGAAACTTCTTCATCTCCTATCCAAACCTCTTTTGTAATAAATCCTTTCTTACAAAACTCTATTAATAGTCTGTATGAAACTGTGAATATCTCAAACCCTGATATGGTAAATATAGATACTCACAAATGTCCTACTCTAATAATTGACTTATCGCCCCTATACTGTTTTTCAAAACCTTATTGACCGATATAATGTAGATCTTGGTGCTACACCTTCAAGCCCCTCTCCTATAATTTTTTCCTTCTCTCCTTATCCAGATGCTTTCAACTATCCAAATGTAAATCTCGATGTCATCTTCTCATATCTTAATAGCTATGACCCTGATAATGTTGTTCTTCAAGCTCCCACTTCCAATCAATCTTCTCCTATGATAAACATTTATGTAAATCGACCCCCTCCTAACTACATTGATCTTTCAGATGATAACTCCTCTGTAATAGACTCTAATCTTCTTCCAAAGCCATCTCATTATTTATTTTCAAACATATATACTTAATCTCAAATCCCAATAATTTCTCCAACAATTCCTGTTATTCTCGAGACAAAACTTTTTGTTGGCTCTCCAAATTCAAGTGCTAGCTTTATTATGTTATTAATCTGATATCTTTGATGCAATTATTGTCCTAAAAATATCTCTTTCCTTTCAAGACTATCAATTATATTCAAAAACATTGAAACAAACATAATAAATTCAAAGGTGAGACCTTTAAAATTGAATGTTTTTTGCTATTTTATCAGTGACCGCGTAACGGAAAAAAGTCATGTTGCAAAATATCAAACGGAAGTTCAAGGCAATAGCTCTATTGACAATAGCTCTTGCGAGTGAATGACTAAGTGGGCCAACCATTCAGAAATTTCTTAGGACAAAACTTTTATAGAACAAAGAAATTATTTCCACTTGACCATAATCTGCAATAGCACTGGCTTGTAAAGATTAGAAAACGTTCTATTCTTGCTTCTCTTTTCAAAAACCTGAATGAAACCTTTAGGGCAGACTTATTTAAGAGTTGTAATTTACACAGACGAATTATTTCAATATTTTCATGTATTACCAGGACTATTCCCAGAATTTTTTATAGTAATACGTTATATGAAGAATGATGGAACTTTCGTTTTACAGAGTAAGTATTACATTAAGATTAAAGTGACTGAGGTACCTTTTGTTTCTAAAACACAAGTAGAATTTTTAAACTGTTAAGTGTCGGATTCGACGAAAGTAGAAACGGAGAATCAAAATAATAAACGAGTAATATTAGCAAATGATGTGATGTTTGGAGATAAGGATTGCTTTTTACAAGTTTTGGTTGTTGACGGAAATAGCAGGAAAGTGGATAGATTTTTAGAATATTCTTTTGCAGAAGATAAGGAAAACATAGTAAAGAGGGATTTAATAATAGCCGATCCGTTGCTTAAATCAAATAACGGATATGTTTTTGTAAGGTTGAAGCAAATGCCATGAAAAAGATTAATTCTGGAATGAATTTTGTTTAGGTTGAAGCGATGTATGAAATAAACTTAAAAGACATTGGGAATTTAGTTGAGTTGTATAATTTATGTGTTTCGAACGAAGAGAAATTCGACTAGATGAAATATTGAAAAACAATGAGTAGAACTTAGATGATAAACTAAATTCTGAGGATAAGAATAATTTGATGAGGCTTCAATCGAAATACATGAATTGTTTTAGTACAGATCCAGAAGACTTAGAAAAATGCGAGATCTTGAAACATAGTATCAAAATCAACATCGACCAACCAATAACTGTCAAACCTCGTAGAATTCCATTAGGGTTAGAAGAAGAAGTTTAACATCTAATTGATGGAATGTTGCAATTAAACGTTGATCTTTAGATAATTTTTAGCATCTGTAAATTTTCAGAAGCTTATGAATGTCTTATTGAAAACTGAAATATGGGCAAGGTACGTAATTTATATAGATGATATTGTGATATTTGGAAGAACAGTCAATGAACACAATGGAAAAAGTTTGAATATAATCGATGAAGCTGGTCTGAAAATGGCTCCAAAGAAATATTTTTACGACATGAGATAGACGAATATGGCATACGAACAGATGAAGAAAAGCTTAAGGTAAGAAAAATTGGTTATAACCTCAATATGTTAAGAAATTACAGAAATTTCTGGGATTATGTGGTTATTACAGGCGGTTTATAAGGATTTAGCTGATATCCGCTACACCAATTACTAAAGAAAAAGACTAAATTTGAGTCGAAGAATTTAGCAAATAACGTTTCAGATTTGTCAATACATGTAAAATATACATGTGCAGATTACATATTGTAGTTGCCAATGAAATTGGAGATAAAACAATAAATAACTTTATATATTATTATATCAAATTATAGCCACAATTAATTATTGCATAACACTCGATCGGTAAATATCTTTCATGATGAATGAATGACACAGCACAATTATATGATTATAAATGAAATAAATATTTGAATAAAATCAATTCTTCTTCACCGAAACCTTCAACCACATTTAATAGTCGAATTAAAAGATATTTTACTGCACCAATTCAAATCTGCACTTTTATCCTTTTTTACTTTCATTTTGGTCGCGCAAAATCCAAATTTTTTCATCAAATATTTTTGATTAGGAGCAATATGATGCCAGTAAGAACCCGCAAATACGATTCCCCAACTTCCGCTTTCCAATTTCTCCAATAATCGTTTATCCCTTGTTTTAATATTTGCAATTTTTTGCTGATAAAGCACAACCAAATTGTCTCGATGTAAATTTGATATATAATCATCGATGTAAATGTGACAATCACTCATGTTTGTACAAGTATCATGAGTCAACCACTTAGCCATATTACCATACAGATTTTTGTTGATATCTTTATTATTTCCATGAAAAATATTCTTTATGAATTGCCCTACATAAAATGCCAAAGCTCTTCCTCTTTTATGTGTTCCACTCATTATTATTGAAAACTTGTCATTTGTATTCAATATTGATTGACTATTTCCAACATTTATGGAGGAAAATACAGAAGGGCTCCCAGCAACATTGAATTTCTTCACATTTCTTAAAATATTGAAACGATTCGATGACTGTAAGATCATCAGCTATAAATAAATACCAGTAGTAATGATAATTATAATAATTATTATAACATAATTAATAAAATAGAGATTGTGGATGTATGAAAACTCCAGAACATATTAATAATTCGACTTGTAAAACCTTATTATATTTCAATGACATTCAAACGAGAACAAAAATATAAAGACATTATTTCTTCTATTAAAATATGCGTTGGTTTAAAATAAATTACAATATTATTACAATGTTTAACTACATGTTTTATAATATATTATTAAATTATATGGTTTTACCTTGTTCCATTCTTTATCAATGACATAGATATGTAATATTTTCGGTTCCAGTATCTCATCACAATGATCAAATTGCCCGTATATCAAACATTGATTGTCGATATGCACAAATCCGAAGCATTGCTGTGTCAGACACATCACAGCACAGTTAAGAATATCTACATCAGTAATATTTTCAGTAGAATTACCAACCCAGGTTAACCTTTTCAAAAATATATTTGATTCAGAACTGACTGAACGAAACATTAAGACATTTGCCAGAGCATATAAAATGATATTTATCATCATCATTGAATGTGCTAAAATCAATGAAATGTTGAAAGATAAAAACTAAACTATATTTCTTACATGTATTGAACAATAGAAAAATAAGCCAGATATAAAACAGTTTATGCTAGATATTCGCTCACATCATGAATTAGTTTAAATTTGTTTGTATATTGTCATGGAAACTACATTGTCATTGTTTTTTGGGGAGAAAGTTAAACCGGCAGAACTCGTAAACATGAATGAATGTATTATTTGTATATACTTCCAAGGTAAGGGAATTCCAGAACTATTAACATGACGATATGACATTATCTTGTATTCATTGACAATAGCTGGTGATGTTGGCAACAGCACAACATTTAGACAATATTATGACGAATAATCCACCAGGAACATCGATTTGTACTTAATAAAGTGTTGTTAAGTCATTCACTGATTTGAATAGCTTAGCAACAGCTATTTCTATGCTGATTTACAAATAATATTTCCACTAAAATAAATGATCCAGATGCTTATTTTCTGAAATATAAATGAAAATAAACGAATGAAATGAGGTTGTTTTGATAGTCATGTATTTTCTAAAATTACAAACGCAATATAATTCCTCTTATCAAGTGAAATATTTGTTTTATTCATATCAAATGCTATAAAACTTTCTTTAATTATTTTTGAACGTTTCAATGATATTTTTAAAGTCCTTTGCAATATTAGCACTATTAATATTTGGCCATTTTCTAATCTTGTCGACTGTCTTAACTTATACGAATTTGGTAATAATGATGGTATTTATTAATTTATTAAATATATTTTATGTTGTGAGACTAGATTTGTGCTAAGAAGATTCCACCAATTTGTAGTTCGTCACACTGTGGTAGTTATTATACTATATATATAAAGAGCCAACCAAATAAACATCATTAATAAAAAATATAATGAAAATTAACTGATTTAAAACATGAAAAGAGTTTGAGTTGAAATTGTCATTTATATTGTCATAATATTAAGATTATATCAAAACAAAGGAACCAACAGGTGAAGTTGGTGAGTAAATAGACTTTAGCCTGACTGGAATATAGTTAATGGTGAAAGGGTTTCGAATGATTGCAGAATAAAAAACATCAATTCGTGGAATCGGTGATTAACCAGTACGAGGTGATGGTTAATTAGTTTACTGCACAGTGCTGCAGTTTAAAAGTGAAGGCATTCATTAACTGACTGCCATTATTTCAGCCAATAATTCAGACAAACAAAAATTGGATTAGCAGTAATAGTTAGAAAACCGAAATGAAATCACGATTTTCGATCGAAAAAATTTTAGTTGGAAGAATATTTAAATAGGAAAATTTCACGAAGGAAGATTTTATCAGGAAAACCATATGAAAATGAAGACAGGTTAATTTATGATAGTTTAATATTTCTTTTCAGTAAAATATTCGAGGAAATTGTTTCCTGAATATATGGGTAAGTAAGATCTTTAATTGTAGGATTTTTAAGGACGTCTCACCAGAATGTCGGTATAACAATATAGCTAGAGTAGTGCGTCTGTAACTGTTTCTGCAGTATAAGCCGGGAGCAGCTCTTGGCCTGTAGATCAACTTTATGAGAGGGCTGGCTCCGTGATTTATTATAAACTTGAATATAAGGGTTGGACCTTTGATTGCGATTTTATTTGTGATTTAATTAACAGTTGTGAAGTTGTTTGAAAACAGATCTTAGTGTTCATTAGTATCATTTTGAAGTCAGATCGATACTATCTAGAGAGTACTTGTTGCTCTCTACATACGGGCGAATTTAGTATTCTTTTTTAAGTATTGGTTTAGCAGAGTCACAATTTTAATAATAAACAATAAAATTCTAATTAGTAGCTTCAGATTGTTATTTATTGAAACATTAAACACTCTAAATTCAATTTTAATTTTTTTAATAAATTTTGAAGTAATTTGAGAAAAATACATGTGGATTATATCTTGACATTCTACTTTGATATTGCGTAAACTAAATGAATGGAGATAGAACTCATAAAACTAAAGTGCTTAATTTATAATGAGTTACAGGATTTCTAATTTTATAATTTTAAAATCTTAAACCGGATTCTAAAGTGATGAATATTAAATTAACTTTTAAAATTAGCTAGTATTTTAAATTATTTTTATTAATAATTTATTAACCTCAATAAATTATTTGGTAATCTTAAGGAAATTTTTTTCACCTTGACGTTATTGATAATTGTTTTTCTTTTTCTAAAGTCATTTTGACGATTAAAAAATATTCATATATTCAAAACATCTTTTAATCCTCATTTGCATGTCAATTACTCCCAGCGACATATGAAGAAACAATAAATATAGTAAAATATGATGCTTGTATAAATGTTGTAAAATATTCTCAGTTTTCAGTTTTATAATTGCCATAAATGGCTTTGACAATAAATGAATAAATAAATTATAAAAATTATACCCTTGGAAAATAAATTAAATAAGGTCGGTTAAGAATAACAATATTCTAAAATTTTATCAAATTTTCTTCTCTGTTATCAACACCAGTTGTTCAAAAACAGGATAAAAACAATCATCATTAGAAGAAGAAAATGAAAATAAACAAGATTAAAAAAATATATTAAATATATTAAAAAAGCTATTGAATCTAGATATTGAATCTAGTCACATGCTGTCAACAAATGTCGAATGTTTATTCGGTAAGAAAGGCTAAGGAAAAGATCATTGTAATCGATGAAAAATGGGTTTACTTTCGAGACTCATTTACAAAAAAATGCAACCCAATTTGAGTGGATGGCACAGGTGATAGCCCAACTATTGTCAGACGGACAATATCTGATCGCAAAGGTCTAATTATTGTTGCCAGTAGCTGTGCAAAATCTTTAAATTCTTCACGATGGTGGATCCATAAACACTGAGATAAACCTACAACATCACAAACCTAGCGGAGAAGCGTGTTTTCTAAATTTTACACGTCACCTCCAGTGTGTCATTGAATTCGGAGACTATAATTTCGCTAAATTAGAACTAGTATTAGTGTTTACATTTGTAATATTATTTGATAATATCTGATTATTAAATTGCAGACATGTTAAAGATTCAATCTAACCTTCAGACACAAATAAGATCACATCCTTTACATTTATATAAATTTACACACGTGAAGCATTAGTAATTGAATACGGTTGTATATACATAGAAGAAATGATAATAAATGGTTATAAACCATATTATTATATCATACTATTTCTCTACTTTTATCCCAATTACAAGAAAATAAAACAAGTACTAAACTTCTTAAACATTCTGCATCCATATTAGAAATTTTTATGAGTCATTGTTAATTTTAAATATATAGTTTGAAAAAATTGGTTTAACTTTATCGATAATTAAATATTTTTTTAAACTTTGTTCGAACTGACTTCATAACTTTTTTATTGTTTCATTTTTATATTTATTTTTCTTCCAAGGTACTTCTTACATCATAAATATTAAACAAATCTTAGAAAATTAGATCTTCATCTTTATAAAAAGCTATATATTTATATTTTGTTTTTCATT
>JBBMOY011124774.1:0-12383 GCA_037951405.1 Platydemus manokwari
TGATATATTATACAGTTTGATTATATTATTAATTATTTATGTGTCAATGCATATCACCATTATAAATGGTAAAGCAAGCTTAAAATAAAAGTTATATTTGACATTTCCTACAATTACAAATTAAAATAATAAAAAACTGAAATTTAAATATTTGACATATGGAATACAACAAACTATAAATTTGAATTGTCATTCAATGTTATTTTAACGATCCTGGGTGACTAGTTTATGTAATGTGGCTATTAACCATTAGACAAATCGTGGATGTCATCAACTAACGTGGTCCACAGTAAATTTCAGTGTACATCAAACATTATGTATATCATGTGATGCACCTACTTTAGCAGAGTTACTATAAATTTAACAATGAAAAATCACTTTGGAGATAATTATTTGCATTATGATTATGTGTAACGATATTTTCAAAAGGTGTTTGTTTGTTGATATATATATGCTAATTATTTGATGGTTAAAACAATGTAATGTTCCATATGGAATTATTATTAAACTAAAGTTTTACTGATAACAATGGTGTTCATTGTCCTTGAACTATATGTCAAGTCCAAAGTTCTTAGTATAACCACTAGTAGAGAAGTTTATAAAAGAGGTTCAAGATTGTTGATTGTTCAGCTTATTTGTCTGTTAAAGATTAAATTTCTTATAAGAACCTGATTTCTGATTGTTTATATACACCATAAATTATTTATACATATTCTTAAATAATTAGTTGATTTTAAAATTGTTTTATATTTAATGTAGCCAAATTACTGCATAATTACTAAATTATAATTTTAAGGAGTATGGTTCGCAATATTTTTCACAGAATATTAATCTTATCATGGAAAAATTATAATTACGCCCTAGCATCTAAACCTCTTTTAACTCAATCATTAACCACGGGTAAAATTTATCATTTCATACTTTTTAGTGTAATTTTTAGGTGTAATAATGGCTTCTGGTGATGTAATTGCTCAGTTAAGTTTTGAGGATCTCAGTAAATATGATTTAAGAAGGAATATAAATTTTTTTATTATCGGCACTTTTATTATTGTTAGTCAACTTCATGATATTGATATTTAGCTTACTGTTACAGGGACCATGGTTGAGAATTTGGTATAACTTTGCAAATAAAAATATTACTGGCAGCCCAACTATAAAGGCAATTAAAATGGTCTGCATTGATCAAGTAAAAACTTTTTTCTAGTGTTGCTATTAACTTTGAATGTTTTAGTCATGCATGGCACCATTACTCATTGGAACGTTTATTATAGTGTATGGTTTGTTCAATCGAGAAAGTGTTTTGGAAATCAAAAACAAACTTAAAAATGACTATACAAATATTTTAATCAATAATTACAAAGTAAATACCAAAATACTTTAAAAAGTACAATCAGGAATTTTATATTTAGATTTGGCCAGCAGCTCAAATGATAAACTTTTATTTCGTACCTATTCATTTTAGGTTAAATATATTTTGTTATCAATATTTTCATTTTTGCAATTTCAGAGTTTTGTTTGTAAATGTTTTTTCGGTGATCTGGAATACTTATTTGTCCTTCGCTATTAATAAAAAGGACAAGATTGATGAACTTTGAAAAATTTTTAGAAATGAAATCGAGTATTTGTTTAAATAAATCAAAATCGACTTATTGTTATTTATCTTATTTACAAATAATTTGTTATTTGAAATTTAAAATGAACTTCAGTGAATTAAATATCCTTTTGTTTCAATATATTAATATCATTTTTATGTTAAATAATAAAATTATTTTTTCATAACTAATTTAAAATACTGATTAAATATCCATCGGTGTTTCCATATCAATTAGCAAATGAAATACAGATTGATTCTTTTCGCGATGTAAAAAAGGTTAATTTCGTATATAATATTATAAATCATATTAGGTGTACTATACGACTAAATCTATTGTTATTAAAGCACCCACTGGTTCTGGAAAGACCGTTATATTTGAAGTAGCGATTCTTAAATGTTTATTGGAACATCCAATAACTATTGAAAACTTTTTAATTATCTACGGTAGTTATTTTCATATTTTAGTATTTGTTGAATAATTTATTAAATTGTTGATATTAATAAATTTAATTGGGTTCTAGTTTTTGTGTGATTGAAAACTATTGATAGTAATACATTTGTATTATAGTTGCTCCATTAAAATCTCTATGTCATGAAAGATTCATATCTTGGCAAGAAAAGTTCAGAGATTTCAATATAAATGGAATCGAGCTGACCGGAGACATGGACATTGAATTTGATTTATCTACAAATAAAATAATTTATACAACTCCCGTAAGATTGAATCACAAAATTGTTTTAGATCGGGAATCTATTTTTAGGAAAAAATGGATTCCATTACAAGACGACGAGAATGCTTTAGTGCGAATTTTGATAACGTCAAACTCGTTTGTTTGGATGAAGTAAGTGAAACGAATAACCTAACTTATACGAATCATTACTCATAGATCCATACAATAAATGACAATTCTAGAGGAGCAACATTAGAAATTGTTGTTACTCGATTGAAATACCTGACGAAAGGTCAAGCAAGATTCATAGCACTGTCTGCAACTATTGGGAATATGTTGGATGTATTTATAAATGTTTCTTATTTTACTTTTTAATATCATCAAACTTTAATGCTATAATAACTACTTACCGTGTGATTGACTATATATATATATATTCAATATTTATTTCATACATTTCCACTGTCAATAATTTATATGTTGTTTATCTAGTTCGTTGAATGGTTCTCAATTAAAGATAAGGATTGTTCTTCTTATGAGTAACTTTATATTATCTATTAATTGACAATTTAACAGTGTTTTAAAGAATGGCTGATCAGAATCGACCAGTCAAGTTATCCACTCATTTACTTGCATATCCAAAACCAAGTTGGAAATCTTGGTTTCAATTCGACAACATTCTTAATCACAAAATTCCAGACTTAATCTCTAAATATGCCGATAAGAAGCCTGTTTTAATTGTAAGAATAAAAGTCAATTAATTAAATAAATATATTTGAATGAAATATATAAATTATTAGTTTTAAAAATTACAAATCTTTTATTTATGTATAATATATTTTTGTTTATTTGTAAACAATAAATAGAATTCCTTCAAAGACGAAGTATTTATTTCAAACAAAATAGTTGGCACAGTCACTGTGGTGATTTGTTAAAATGGTCAAATGAGCGAATTTTGAAATAATCGATTCAAGATCCTGATCGTTACTGAAACATAAAAAGACTACTTATTGAAATTTTCAATGATTCAATAAAAAAATCAATATAGCACTTAATCTATTAAAAATATTGATTATTATTATTAAGGGTCTTGATTTAAGTCAAAATATCAATTACGATTAAAATGCTTATTTTTGTTAAATAATATTTGATTTGGAATTCATGTTTCCCAATGTGTGTCTGAAGATATATTGAAAAATTTCCTCAGACAATACGAACTCTATAAGCTACAAATTATTCAGATATTGCTCAAATGATTTTCATTTATTTTCTTCCTGACTGTATTCTTGTTTAATGAAATAATTTTCAGTTTTGTATGACCCGAAAAAGCGTTGAACAATTGGCTCGATTTTTAGTTGATCACATAACTTTTCATTTAATTCCTGACCAACTTCAGCAACTTGCCTTAATCAGTCAAAAGATATCAGATGAAAAATTAAGAGGCATAATTATTACCAATTTCATAAATTTTGTAATCATTCTTAATAAAGCTTGCGTAATTCGTGGTGTTGGATATCATCATGCTGGTATTTCTATGGAGGACAGACGAATAATTGAAAATACATATTTGACTGGTGTGTTACCAGTTTTAAGTAGTTTTATTTTCACATTTCATTTTTATTTATGTTTCCTAGCATCTACTAGCACGTTAGCTATGGGTGTCAATCTACCTGCACATCTTGTCATTATTAAAGGAATACGTAATTGCAATATTGGTTCCGAAGAAATTTATTCACCAAATAAGATCTTACAAATGATTGGTCGAGCTGGAAGACCTGATGTTTGTCAATTTTATCATTATTATTTGTTGACGACAATCGAAATATAGTTTGACTGCAAAGCGACCGCCATAGTCATGACAAGCTCTGATGACGAGGTGAGCAACAATTTAAATGGGTGAATGATAAACTATTTTTAGAAATATTTATATTGATAAAAACATGTATATTATTCGTTTGCAGTCCTTAGTTATTTAAGCCACTTTTATGTTAATGGTACATATGGTGATCGATATTTTGCGTTTTTCAATATAGTTTCAGGATTAGTTTGATTTTGAGTCAAGTTATTTTCTTTTATTCGCAATATCTATCATGTTATTTAAACTGGATTATTTTTTAACATTATTTAAACGACATGGAATTTGAGCAATTTTCCAATACAGTATAAAATATACCTCAGTTTTGTATGTATAAAATTTTTATATAATTCTTTATATTATTTTATATAATTGAATAAGTGAAAAACAAAGTTTGAAAAAGTCACGAAAATTTGAAAAAAAATTATTTTCAATGAAAATAACTTTTGAAAAATAAATAGTTTCACTGAAATTGTTGTGACATTATAAAATGTGTAATTTGTTTTACATTTTTCTCTTATTGTACACGAATTACATGACAAGTCTTGTCTAAAATTCTGTTGCAATGGATGATGCTAATTCTTGATCTATTTGATATATGCATTGTTGCAGAAATTTAATGTTTATATTTTTTCGTTTTTATTTTTAGTTAGAAACAAGAAAAGTTTTGCAATTATCTTCTGACATAATTGAAAGCCAGTAAAAATTTTGTTATAAAATATTTATTAATGAATTGTTATCGGTTACAGTTCAGTTTGATTTCATATATTTATCAAGCTATTTAAAAATTAACTATTTTCTCTTCTAGGTTACATTTATATCTCATTGGTCATCTAAATACAGAGATAGCTATTCGACCATTGACATCTGTTAATGAAATTTTGAATTGGATTCAAGAAACATTTTTTTATATTAGATGTCTCAAAAACCCAAGCTATTACGGTATTGAATAGCTTGTGTAAACATGTTAACATTTAATTAATTATAACATTATTTGCTGAGAGATGTTTAGATTTTTGTAGATATCTAGATATCTGTAGATAAATCTTAATTTACAGTGGGTCTTGGATTGTGAAATATAAGATTTAAACAAAGAGTCTGATTGGCTAGTGAATATTAGAATTTATGATTTAAAAATCTGAGTTAACAATAAGAATAGAAATCGTGCTCAATGAAAATAACCAAAATGGGTTCTAATAAATTTATTGTTAAAATAATTTTTAACTGTAAACCTAACTCAAGCTTTAGTTGATACTATAGTGTATTAAGGCTTATTGAGTGAGTTATGTATCAAATTTAGTTATAATCTAGAGGTATTTTCTCCATTATTGTCTAATTAATTGATTGTGTTATTTATGCCTCCTAAACTTAGACTGGATTATGAATATTCGTGACTGTTTTTAAACTAGACTGAATTTTACTCACTATTGCATTTATAATATGACTTCTTGTGGCTTCTATTAGTAATATCAATTCTGGTGGTTGAATTAATCTTGGTCTTGTTATTCTCTTGCTACTTAAGATACTCAACTGAATTCTAAGATTTTCGAAATTTAACAAAATTGTCAATTTTTAAACTTTTAATAATTTAGCCATTATTATTTCTATATTAATTGACCATGTCTTATTTAATTTATTAATTTATTGGTATTGTTACTTTTGAGATTTGAATGTATTCTGTTCTTATGACCTTCTCCGATCTTCAAATTGTACTGACACTGACCACGTCTAATCAGTTCTACAGAGTTCTAATGACCCACTGATATTTTTTATTTATAAAATTTCAATGTTTTTATAATTTCTTTAAATCTAAAAGTATAACTGGTTATCAGTTTAAATTAGATCGAATTTTCACAATTTTTTATCAAGGGCTTTCAGAACAAGTGGGATTGAATGAGATAACAGGTAAATTTAAAAATCTCTAACGAAGCGTCTTGAAAAACATTCTAGAAATGATCATCAACCAAATTAATCAACTTTCCCAATGTAATCTCATCAATAATTATTACCAGATCAACAAAATTGAATCAACTGGTATCATCAAGCGATTCAGTTTAATATGATATTATTTATAAATTAAGGATATGGTCAACTGATGACCAGGTACTTTTTAGAATTCCAAACAATGCAAGCTATACAATTTCTTTCTAGTTTTGAAACTTTGAATAGCTTGGTAATTTCGTTTATTTAACATATTAAAATTTTATTATTATATAGATTGAGTTTGTATCTAATTGTTCAGAACTTAGTGAGATTAATTTGAGATATAATGAACGAGGCCATATGAATAGTTTAAATAAACATAGGGGTCCTTATAAATTAAGGTAATTTTAACTTTATTTTAAAGAAACTTATCCTAACACCTTTAATAAAATTGCTTTTACTAGAATTTTTTTTAAGACGAATGGATAAACTTGTAAAGGATAGACAAATCAGTCATTAACTGTAATAATTGTTGAGTAAATTTGTAGATTTTAACATTTTCATATTCGTTTACTTAGAGAACATAACCTTCTATAATATTCGTTATTGCACTGTTTCAGAAATGTGTAATTTTATAGTAATTTATTAATATGTATGATTACTGTATCAGCAGAATACCAAAGGTTTTTTATTAATTAATTGATTGAACTTTATTTTCTTAAAATTAATCTATCTATTTTGTATCGTATTTGAGAATAAAATGCCCGACTGTAAATGTGAAAATTACAAGAGTATTTACAAGGAAAGGTTCAGTAGAAAAATATTCATTTTTAAAAAAAAATTATTTAATGACGTTATTTTAAGCAATCTTTAGAAAACAATGACGTAGAAAATTTTTAGTGGTTATATGGAATTTAAAAATGTTATTCTTAAATCTGTATTTCAAAAATCTGTTTGATTTTGTTTGATAAAAATTTGATTTCTTTCTTTTATAATTTTCTGGATTGAATATCATTTTGACGAGCACATTAATCATTAGAATATGTATATTAATTAATAATTTCCACAAAAATTACTTTTTCTGATAAAACCAATTTCAAAATTGTAAAAATTTAACGATGAATTAAAATTAAAAAGATGTAAAATACCAATTTGATTTATGTCCTGTAACCTTTCGATTCGTTTTCAATGTGTGGTTTATAAAATAGTAGCGATTTACAAAAGCAATCATTATCTAGACATTATTATTATTATTTTTCACCAATATACTTCATATATTCAACAACCAGATTTTTTCTGTAAAAAATATTTGTTGTGAATTTCTCATTGATCTTCGATCAGCGTATCTCTAATCTTAAAATTATTTAAATCTTTTTGTTTCATAACCATTTGAGAGTTATTTATAATTTTTTGTGATTAATTTACGGCTTATAACTTAATTTGATGAAACTTATACTTCAAATTCCGCTAGGGCCGCAGAAACCTAAGTTGTTTGTATTAAATAAATTTGAGTATATGATATAACAATTAGTCGAATAAATAAAATTTATTTATACTATGGCAATATTTATTACAAATGTGTGAAGTGATGAGTTTTTTGAGAGACACTGTTGTCTTGAAAATGTAAAACAACTAGTGTTAGAAACTACTACCACGCAGCTCTGGATGAAAAAGAAAGTGAGGAGAATGTTAAAATGACGTAAAATATTCCTTTGATCCTGTTAGTTAGTGATTAACAATTAAAAAAACAAGTTATCAATTAATTTTTGTGCTGTTTTCGTATTTCCATCATCCGCACTGTGATTGGTTGATTTTTTCGGTGATTTATTGTTTTTACTGTTATTAATTTCCTGGTATAGGTTACCGCAGTGATGTGTGAATCGCTATGGTGATATATATGTTACTACGGTGACTTAATTGATTACATTATTAATATAGATTATAATTATTTTGGTTATTAATGTTTACTATTCATTCTATAAGTATAGATTGGTTATTTAAATTACATATACTTATAATTTATAATTATCTAAGTAACATTTTCTGTTAACATGTGTTAATAAAAATTTTTGCTTATTTAACTTTAAGCTAAACAATTTAAATAACATACTATACAGTAAGATATAATTGTAAGCTATTAAGTTATGAACTCGAATAGTCTTTCTGATAGTATATTATAATTAAATCAAGGAACTCAATTAATTATGTAGATATGTCCTTATCGTCATTTATTGTTTTCTTTCGAACTGGAAATATACAATGTGTTACTATGTACCCTTAAATTATACTGTGTCCCCTTATATTCTATGTTTCCTTGCAATATATAGTTTCGCATCAATTAGAAATAAAATTATGGAAAAAATATCAGACTACTGAAATTACCAATTGTGAAGAATCATAATATTATATCAATCTAGATTTCCTATCAAAGGACGGATTGTAAATTCATCAATGAAGATTAATTGTTTAATCCAAGCCGTTCTAAGTTGTCAAGAAATAAATGATCTCTCTCTTAGACAAGATGCTGACAAAGTATTTCGTATTGGATTGAGAATCTTGAGATGTATGATTTCTTAATATTTACATATTTATATCAATGTATCAGGTATTCATGATTATTGGTTTCAATATTCTGAGTGTTCAAATACTTATAATACTATTTTAAATAGCACTTTAATGAAAAAATGTTTTTCATCGAAAATTTGGAATAATTCCTGGTTAGTATCTCGCCAATTTCCAGATATCGATTCAAATGATGCATTCCAACTCACAAACGCTGGATTTCACACTCTTAATAAATTGGCTAATGCCAAACCGCATGTAATTGAATCTGTAGGTTACTTGTTTTCATAAATATATTTTAAATACAGAATTGTTTTAAAAATAAGTTTCGATACGATAAAATCTTGAATTTTAAATTTAAGGGGATACATATATGGATTTTTAAGGGCATGAATTAGTATATATATATAAGTATTATTCCACTCATTAATTTTTATAATTAAATGGTTTAAATGTAATTGTTCACTCTATTAAGTTTGGAACTAATCAAACTCAACTTGATCCCACCAATAAACATAGTTTGGACCTATTAGGTTAGAAGCATGAATTCGTCTATCCAAATATTTTTCCGTGAGTTGAAGATCTTGTTGTAGTAAAGCCATGACATCGATCATCACAGAAGCTTTATCATGGATCTCTTGAAGCAAAGAAAAGGGATAACTTTTGAGACACAAGTTAATTTTGAGAATATGGTGAACAGAATATTTTGAAATACTAAGATTCTTAGATACATTTTGAGTCACTCGTTGTATTCACAATATTAGAATCTGCACTAACTTTATTGTTATAATTTTCATTACAATGTTTGTAGTATGCTTTTTCTCAACAATTCCAGTAGATCCAAGTCTCAATTAAATCATGAATTGACTTGCGATCGATTGAAATACTATAAAACTTTTCGAAAATATTGGAACACTTCAAGACGGTTTCCTGTTTTATGAAATTCTTTACAATAAGAATACGCTTTTTAATCACTCGACGTCATTGCAATATTGAAATTGAATATATGCACATTAATCAAACAATCATTAATCAAAAAAGCGTAAACTTTAAATTAAGTAGACATTATTGTGTTATACCGAATCCTATTTTTAAATATTGAATATATTCATGTATATTTTACTTAAGGAGTTCACTGTGGAACAAGTTATATATCGACAATAATATATGAGATATTTCTATATCTTAATTAGAACTTTACTCTAGATTTTGTGTAAACAAGCTCCATTTGGTCAAAATTTGATTGATTTGGCTTGCGGTTTTCCGAAGTATGAATTAGTGGTTGAACAAGTTTGAACACTAGAATAATAATAATTTTTCACAATTTGTATTAGATCGGTGATATTGAATACGTACGTTGTTCTCTAGAGATATCTGTTAAAAGAACTCGACAAAAATTAAATGCATATTTAAATGAGTGATCAAAAATTTGCTGGTGATGCTATGATCATTCTCATCGGAGATGAATGCAACAAAGTACTTCTGAAATCCCGAATCATGTAAATAACATTATTCGTTGAATTATTATATCTTATTTGAATTTCGTTCTCTATGAAAAAGTTCTTTAATTGTTTTGAATTTAGTCATAAAAAGTTAATCTTTAATATTATTTGATTAAATATTTTGATATATTAAATATAATTTTTCCATAAAATATTTATCCTATTCAATAACGCTATCATCGGTTGTATGAATATCTAAGCTTTTATAACAAATTTAAAACATTTTATTTTCAATACCACCATAAAGGAAAAGCGTATAATAAAACAAATTAAATTAACTCCCCTTTTCTCATTTAGGAATAATCAAGTAAATAATGGTGCCACTTGGAAAGTACAGGTTGACGTTACGAAAGCCTCTAAGGAAGGTTATTTGAATATCGATTTGATCAGTGAATCATATGGTGATTTCAAAATTTTAATTATTTAAATTATTAGTTTTATTCTCAGTGGGATTTGATATCCAAACCAGATTCCAACCAACTTATTTACATCGTACCGATATAACAAATTTTCATCAGTCAACAACACTCACTCCTCACTTCGGTTTAGAAAATAGAAAGGAAAGATTAGAAAAATCTGAAGATAAAAATGGTAATTATCCGCTTATCAATACAATTGACACAAGCACTTTTTCTAAAAACTATTTATTTTTGTACATGATATTTTTGTTTATTACATAGTTAATATTTGTGTGAGTTATTAACATTACGAGACATATGTTAATAGTAAGAATCAAAATTCAATAATGACTTAATTTACATCAACTTACAATGTTAAATATAAAATTATACCTTTCTAGCTTCTCTGTTTAAACTGTTCATTTGAATAATACACTATTTAGGAATAAAATATCTCAAAATTTGTCGCAAATTGATTAGGAAGGAAGTATTTTGAATAAGAAACAAGACAAACTATTATTTACTCAATATCTAATTTTTATGCTCTTGAAATCAACATGATTTCAATTAGTTAAGTTTTATTACATGTGATTCGTGTTATTTTTCAGTTAGATCACGATCCCCAATATCTAAGAGAAAAGATAGTCAAAAAAGCACACCTTCCATAGTTAAACCACATGTGTTTTCCTGGAAGACTTGGGTTGCCAATAAAGAAAAGCAGAAAACTATAACATATTCTTTACCTAGCTCAGATAAGAACAAATGCTGCGAAAATATTCTAGTAAATTCTGCTCCTCATTTGCAAGATCAAAACAGTTCATATAATGCATCTCATCCAGCTCGAACATTTAATAATGAAAATCTTAATGATTCTATTGTTTGTGATTCGTTTTTTACTGACAGTGCGGATGAAGAATTGAGTCAAATGGATCTTACCTCAATTGAAATAAATAAAGAGTTTACTGATAGCATTAAGAAAATCGAATCAATTGAACATGTCGTCAAACCTAAAATTTATCTGGAAAAAAACCATGCAAATGAAATACACCAAGAAAATTCAATGTCTTATTCACCTTTAAACTTTGAGTCTATTTCAAACACATCAATAACATTACCGTGTAACGAAAATTCCCAAATTGTTATTGATGGATCAATTATTTCCGATTCATTGCTTAATGACAGCGCTGATGAAGAATTGAGTCATATGGATCTAACATTATTTGAAATTGACACAGTTAATACAGGAGCTCACAATAAAATCGAGGAAATCGATTCCATCAAACATGATATACTGTCTGCAACTTATCTCAATACAGAAAAGGTGAATGAAGAATATCAATTAAAATCCGACTCGTATTCTGCATTGAACTCGAGACACATAACCAATACTATCAAGACCCAAAGTGATGATCAAATGTCTCAAATTGCCCCAACTATTTCCTCAAGAAATAATATTAATATTCCACTCTTAATACAGCCTCATGCTGATCTCTGCAGTACAGGCTGGCATGATTTGTTTGATTTCATTACTCGACGTTTCCTCATCAAGCATTCTAAAGGTTGGTTTATTGTATTCAATTTTTTCAACTCAATTTTTATTTATTCATTAAATGTAAAAAGGTATAAGGATTCAAAAGTAACCAATTATCAAAAATAATGTATATGATTTAAAATATATTAGATTAATAGGAATTCAAGCTTAAAATACAAAAGTTTTGTTAAATTATTACATGCTTTAAGGATGTGATAAATATATTCAATTTCGTCATATGAAAAAATGTTAGGCTAAGTATTAAATATGTTATGGAATTATGTGTTATCTTAGTGGTCGTAGAAGATAGCAAGTATTGAGAACTATACTACTAGAAATGTTATATA
>JBBMOY011124775.1:0-10552 GCA_037951405.1 Platydemus manokwari
ATTATTCAAATCATCAAATATTTTTTATTTTTTGATTATTTATTTTCCTATTAATATTAAATAATTGTTTTTCATTTAGATATATTTATATATTTTTAAAACAAACAAAAAAAACTAATCTCTATTTAAGACAATGATTAATTGGTTCACCGTGATAAATCACGACTTATAACATAGATTCTCTGTTGCGATTGAGCCTATTATCACTTTTCTCTTGACAATGTCCGATAATTGTGTGTATAAAATAATATAATCGAATGAAATCGATTTGTTAACACAGACTGTAAAATCTTTCAGAAAAAACTAGAAACGCTGTTATCCAACTGGTCAATGGTGTTTTTCAAGTACATAAAAGAAGAACAAACGAAGAAAAAATGTTAATAATTAATAATAAACCAGTGGAAAAACATAAAAAATATTTCAAAAGATTTTATTAAAAACAAAAGCTCGAATACACCAATTCAGAATTCGATCATTGGAGGATTTATGTTAAAGATAATTTCATTCTCATTCACAATCACTTATCATCACTTGTTGTAATTGTATTCTCATTCCATATGAGCTTAGCCCTCACACAGCCATTAAATCAAAACAGCAAAAAACCCATCAACAGAGAATCAATCACCACTATGGTAGCCACATATTTTACATTTTGCTTTCAATGAAAATTACATGATTATAAAATATCTAATATATAAACATTATAAATCAATGTGACACATATTAGAGACCCTATTCAAGGACAAAATAAGACACGCTTTCTTTTACCATTCATTGTACTTCGTATTAAATAAATGTTTCAAATATCTATTTATTTATAATAAAATACCAAACAAATAATATTTCAATTTGTTGTTAATTATTGATTTTTAAATTTCTCAGGGTCAAAAAATCAAAACCAGACAATAAATTATACGTATAACTAAAATTACTTCAAAATACTTTTGCTTATTAAAAATTTATAATATTAAAGCTAACATTAAATCTTAACTTATTTTCTAAAAAGATTACATGGAATCTTTCAAAACGTTTTCAATAAAATCACAAATTTAATTATGAATATTATGTAATGTATAATATTCTCACAATATATTTCCTGGGACCAAATCTACGCTCGAAAATTCTGAAATAATACATCAAAAGTCCACCAAAAACCATATCTTTCGGTTCGAAAGCTATTTTGCTGGGTATCAAACGCCAGATCTAATATTAGATAACATTGATATCTTCAACCATTAAACTAACTTGTCCTTCATTAAAAATATCATTTAAATTATAAGTAAATATAGATTTCCTTTTGTAAAAAGGCATGCTAAAAACAAATGAACAAGTCATAGTTATAGCCAAACAGCATTTTAATATAGTGGTTCGATCTGAATTCAAATCAAATAAAATTATGATTCATAAACTTGAAATTTACAAAAAAATTACAAAATCCTGAGTAACTATGAGGAGCTATCATTATTGCGAAGGAAATTTTAATTATTCTATACTTAAATAAATTTTAAATTATTCATATTATTTAGAATATTAAAACACGAAACAACAATTTTCATTGAAATTTTTTTAACAAGATTTCAACTTAAACCAATTGTAAATTAGTTTTCATACAAAATATCATAGTGACCAGGTCTATACAGCAAAGTGATATTTGAATCAGCAATAACATCATCTGTCAAATCTGAATTAATTTTGTTTGGAAAAAATTTCAAGCATTGTACATCTCCTGAGTTTTGGCAATTTTCAACATTAATATTGACCAACAAAGACTGACTAAGTGCAATTATATGAATATTGTCACTTTCAATATACATAGGTTCGACTTCCTAGCATTTAAATTTTGAATATTATGAAGAAAAATATTTTAAAGAAACCTTTTCGCAAAACTGTCTCATTGTCATACCTTCATCAATAAATGCCTGGTAATACGACGCATTCATTTGCAAGTAACTGGATACAATCAATCTAAAAATATAAATATATAATCTAGTATGGTAACGAAAATTATATTTTTGAATAGTTTCAATTTTAAAGCAAATTACAACAGAGTAGAACTCGTATCCAAATTGTTCAAGAAATGCATTACCATCTTTTAGTACAAAATTGTAAAAAAACACACATTTGGGCAAATTATTTAGGGACTGTAAAGACGAGAGATATTCAATTTCAATCAATTCATACAAACGAACTCCACCTTATAATTGAACACTATCGGATTAATTTTCGTTGGTTAGAATAAATCCACCAAATGGGAAAGTACAAAAGTATCCAAAAGAGAAATATGATCACACTGGAATTAATTTCTGAATCCGAAAAGGAACTTTGATTTTTAAAATCCCGATCAAACATATCAATTTATTTCCAGTAAATTATAATAGAGTGCAGTTACTATAGATCCTACAGCCATATAGTAAGTGATAATAAATGCGAGTGACATTAAAGTACATTGGAATCCATCAGATAGCGAATTATTAAAAGGTGAATTCGGGGAGACAATCGGATTTGATTAGCGTAGGGAACAATTAGTCTATTGGTGCATACCTGTTAAGATTTTTTAATGGTTCAATCAGAAATTCTCTAAATCCTCATGCTATAATAAATCAACATAATTTCTTTAATATATAAACCAAATAAATTATTTTTATCAAGGTATGGGCAACCCCGTCGGAAGCTTACTAAAAGCTAAACTCCATTCTCAATCATAAAAGTGTGATTTCGAGATCAATGGCTTGATCTTCTATATAATTATAATTTCAATTCAAATAATTATAATAACTCGTGCAAAAATAATCAAAGCTGGATTACAAAATCTTTTAAATGTAACGCTAAAAGATTACCTCAGAAAAACAATATAATAATCCGAAAATCCTTGATTATTAAAAATTTCCTCCAATTTGCTCACATCGTTTGTAGCAACCAGACTTTCAATCATTTCTAAAAACTACAAAACAATAGCCACACAACCCAATCAAATCCGTACTTGTTCGTAGAAATCTTGCACAGTGAATTCGGAATAGCCTTGTTCGATTAAATAGTTTTTATAAAATTCACATCGTTCCTTCAAACTTGAAATATTATTACAAATGTAAACATTCTCAAATCAGTTAAAAATTGTTTTAACTCACCGATCAAATGCACTTTCGCTGGATTTTTTCAATAACGATTCCAAAAAACTAAAACCAAACGAACGGAAAAAACAATTCCCATCTCCTCTCACTCGACGCATTCCTTTATATTTTCGAGTTAGTACCTGCAATATTTGCTTTTTAAAATACTTAATTGTTATACATGGTTTATTGATTAAACCAAATTAAACAAATAAAACGTTGAGAGAAATAATTCAAAGGGAGCGCGATAGTATATGATTTGGATTTCTGGATGTTTTAACTTTAATTATCTCCTTAACTATAATACTTTTCAAACTCTGTGAACAGTATGTGATCTATATAAAACAATTTGATCAAATAGTTTTACATGGGTCACATACCATCTGTCCATATAGTCTGAAAAATATTACAATTAAAAGAATAAAATGAAAATATCTTCCCGAAAATATATTTCAGTTTTACCATGAAAAGTGAAAAGATATAAAATTCCAATATTAATAAATTATAAATCATTCAGAGTCTGTCAATTCAATAATTACGTCGACGAAAGCCAAATGAAAAAGATTGAGAATGATCGATCACAAATGAATTGATAATTACAATAAATTCTCTGAAATCCCAATGGGATATTGAAATATAAATACGATGGTTCTAATATTACATTATATAACTCAATGAATATAATATATTAATTTGAATATAAATAAGTATGCTGATTCGATAAGAAATATCTCAGATTTTTCAAGTTGAATTGATTTATTTTTAAGAAATTCTAAAGTTCATTCTCAAAACCACTTTTGTCTTTAAGAGATAATTTTGAGAATTATTAAATTTCTAAAATGTACTTTTGATAGCAATTGATAATTTTTTATCCTTTTTGAAAATTAGCATAATTTTTATTCTCATTCAAGTGGTTCAGATGGATTGAATATTGATATATAAGATCTTATATACATCAAATATAATTCTTAATAATTAACTAAATACGATCAAATATTTGATTGTTGGAATTGAATGTTTCCATTGAACATCACTATGTTATATCTTTTCTATACAATTTTCAAATAATACTGTCAAGGAAAAAAATATAAAAAAGGTGAATAATAAAACCTATATTCAAAGTTTTGAAACACGTCAAGTGTATTTAAACTAGCAAAAAATGAATTGGTTTTGAATACAGGAATTAGATAATTAAACATAGGAATTGAATGAAAATGTGATATTAATTTGATAACAGAATTTCACATTATGAAATATATTCTTTATAAAATTATCTATTTGAATCATGAAACTGTTGAAGGATTCTCAAACAATATATAAAGGGAATATTGCAATGATACTTTTGAACCCAGAGTTAATTAAAGGAGACCTAATGAAATTTGATTAATCGCTATCGATGTAGATCTTTTCTGTTACTCTTCATTTATATTTCCGAAATAAACCATGATTATGTTTATAAATTTGATCTTGATTACTTTATTAGCTTCTTAAAATGGTTAGAATTGAAATTAAAAATAAATCTTTGTGAAAATACACTATACAAATTAAGAATATCAGCAAACAGAAATTCAACTGACGTCGACAACAGCTAACCAATACTTGAAGTGTTAATAGCTGATTCATTAATAAAACATACGTAATTCAGAAATTCTTAGATTTCTATTTAACTTGTGGAAATTTGTAGAGTGGAAATCCAGTTAATAAATCTGACAATTTATTTTTTTAGAAAATACGCTTATTATTTCTAAGACAGAGCCATCAATAACTAATGAAACTATTTTTTACTTAGGTGAATTGAAAAGGCGAGACTGTCTGGTGTTTATCAAAACCAAAGATTTTTTTTACAAAATATAAAATGTCATAACGTTTTCAACGGGTTGGCTTATTTCTTATCTTATTCATTAATTCAAAATCATACGAAAATAATCATCGAAAAATCTAACAAAATGCTAAAAACGTTGATAAAATTATCTGTAAACTTATTATCCAAATATAATCGGACATATTCAAAGATTGAATCATGGGATCTAAATTTTTCTCAAAAATTTTACCTCATCACCATGCTAATAATTCTTATAGCATTGACATTCTCTTTTAGAAATCTAGCTTGGAAAAAGCAAATATTTATTATTAATATGTAAATTTGACTGATTTTTATGAAACTAAAATTGAAATAAATTAAGTATTATTTATTTATCAAAATGAATAGCAAGTCTCAAGATGGTTATCATGACTTTTGCAGGGAACATATTGTTGACATATTAGCGAATATAATTATTTCTTATAATTATGATGATGATTATAATTATCCTTCATGATAAGAGAGTGAAATGAACTGGAATTTCAGCAATTGAAAATCAAGAATATACTCAACCATTCAGATTGCTTTCATTGACAATATATATTTCATATATTAGAATCGTCAAATTCAAAGCTTAACATTTAAAAACGTGATTTTATGAATAAATTCCAGGAAAAACGGAATGAAATGACAAATCCTTTGTAATATCATAGGATTAAAATCTTTAACAAAAATTACATTTAAATCAGAAAAATCTCCAAAAATAACAAAGAAATATGCCGAAATTTTTAAAATCATTTTCAGCATGTTATTTTCAATACTCAAGCCACTCATTGTCTTGCAGACATTTATTTTATAATGGTAATTTTAAAATAACGATAAAGAAAACGATGTTATGTGATTATATTAAAGTCAACTGGAAATTAACGAGCTGAACTATTTCGCATATAAATGATAATCAACAGATATACCCATTATCTCATGTGCTATTCAATTATTAATAATGAAGATATATTTTGTAAATTTATTCAAAATCAACTCAAAATATGTATGAATTGTACCGATATATTTCTGGTAATTCATGACAACTGTCTGAAAATTTTGGATTTACAAATATCCCAAAATCACAAATCAATACCATATCTCTATTTTAATAATAATAATCATGACAAATTTAATCAAATCATTTCATCGTATTACAATTATAAATAAAGTACTACATGTGGGAAGAACATCATAATATGATTTTGAAAAGAATTTATCACAAGAAATATATTTTCTTCTTTGAATAGAAATGTGTTTGAATGGCCGAGAAACAGCTGAAAAATTAGATTATTGATTCTTGTGTTGACAATTTGTCAGTGGAAACTTTTTCAAAACCCAAGAAAATAAATGATATTTGAGAACAGAATGATATTTATGATAACAAAAGGAAGATAATATTATTATACTGTTCTATAAAATTGATAAAGAACATTTTAAATAAAGATTAAATACAACGTTTATTTTGATTTCTAAGTCTATCCAAGATTATCATAATGATATTTAAGTCAGGATATTTTAATTCAACTTGCATGGTAACTAAGATGGTTAGACTTGGTCTTCTTTCATAAATAGCCATTGATGGGTCTTATTTCTATTTTTCAAATATCTTAATTATTTTTAATGGATGTACACATATGCAACAAGAAAGAAATATCTCCTAGGTCAATTCGAATCAGACATTAAACGAATTTTGAGATTTATAGGTTTGAGATTGAAATGATTAACCCTAAATCCAACAAGCAATTAACAGATGAATAAAATTTTACTCGTTTATTTCAGTGCTCTTTAATTTTATCTCAGACAAATTAATAAATAAACCAATATATAAAAATTCTTAATTTTAAGGTTTCTGGTGATCGAAGTGATCCAGAATCGAATCGAAAATCTTAAATAATATTCCTATTGATAGAATTCATTATATAAAATAATAATTTATAATTAAAATTCAATTTAAATTCAAATATCTTGAAACAAATATAATTAGAATCATTAATGGTTATTTGTTTTGATTTTCCTTTTGATTTCTTACAATCAAGTAAAAGAATATTCATAATAATATTTTAATAACATTTGTAATTAATTTTAATATTATATATTATCAATATTATCTATGAAAATTATGTCGAGAAAATTGCATGAGGAATTAATTAAATACTTTTAATTTTTCCAAATAAGAATCATGGCCACCAAAATCTTTCTCTAATGATGACAGAGGCAGGAGGTTAGATATAAGAGCTTGGGTTTCTTTAATCTACAATAATTTTCATAATATGTTGGAAAATAGAATTAAAATTACTTCATTTTGAATTCGTTCTTGTTGAGCTTGAGTTGCTTCGTACGCTTCTTGAGCTGAAATATTCATAAAAGATATCAAAATAAAAAATTCAGAAAAAAAATTTACATGTCATTATCAAAACCAAGAAATTGAGTGGAATTTATTTAATATAAAACAATAATATTCAAACAAATAGTTTTTACTGACATCGGTGATTTCGTATTTTTATCAACAATTTAAATTTCAAAAATGAAGTTCAAGATTTTTGCATCAGTATTTCAATTCTGTATTTGAATGCAAATTCCTTTTTAAGAAAAGATAGACGTTACTATGAGAAAATTTACAAATAATCTTCAAAAACATTATTAAATAACATTAATCTTAAAATTTTGCAATTTGAAAATCTATTACAAATGGTAGAAATAAGAAAAAGAAAAAATTATTTTCAATGTGTCATTGTTTATTCAGATTTATTCAAAATTAAAATTCTTTGAAAATTTTATTTAAGCATACAGTGAATCATTTGGTTGGATTAGAGGTATTAACATCATTTTGTTGTAATTTTATTAAATATCCAGAGAGCGATAAAACCTTCAGAAACCTTGATTTTATAAAACAATATCTTATTGAGCAGAATAAGGAGTGAAGTTAATTATTTAATTTCCAATGATAAAATTGTAAATTACTTAGCAAGAATGACTTAATAATAGAATTTGTTTAAAGAATTCGGTATGTATACGTAGAGAATAAAGCCGTCAATATCCTTAGAAATCCCGGAGTCTATTAATCTAAAATAATCATAAATTTTTAAACAGCATAATTAAGTTAGTAGATTGAAGATTAATAACCCCACATAACAAATGATGTACAAATCATGTCTAACTAACACAAGATCAAGCAGTAATGTAATTATTAATAAAGTTTAATACACATTCTAATAGCTAAACCAGAAGATACAATTATAAATTTTGAAAATGAGACATTTTCAATGGTTGTTTATTCATTGTTATTATTATCAACATTTTTGTATCAATCTCAGACTTATTAATTAATTATATTAATCCCCCAAAGTCCATGAAAATTTACTGAGACCATGAAATCAAAGCTCCATTTGAGCTATAATCACAAACGATAAGTATAAAAAATTCTAAAATAAAATAAAAACAAAATTAAAAAATTTCAACAAAAAATATTCATAAAATCTTTTAAATGGTAAACACAGAATAATTACAAGACAAATAAATCAACATACCCACATGGAATAAATTTGAACAGTATATAAACTGTTAAAGATTGTCGGGTTGTCGATATAGTAATAATAAGTTCAAATTACAAATGTACAAATGTAATAATACACCAGATTTTATCAGAAGGATTTAAATAGAATTAATAATAGTTGCCCTAGGTCTTCAACTTATCTGAATTCCAAACAGATAAGAGGTTGTTGTTGCTAGAACACTCGGGTGATTATAATGAAAATAGTATTTAAAATATAAATGATAAATAAATAAAATAGAATGAACAATACAAAACAAAACAAAAAAAAATATATTGATCTACAACTGATAATTGAATTACAATAAATTTAAATAACTCAAGACGGTATTCGTTATTGTGAAAGGAAAGAGATGTGTAGTCAAGTAAAAAGTATAGGGCGTATGGCTTAGGTGCTCGGGTAAGCCTCTAGTGACAAAAAGTTGAAAGTGGGAAGCTTTTAATTAGGAACCTATATGATTTTAAAAGACCTCAAGACTAAGAATAGCCGTGGGTCGAAAAACAATTAAAAATTTACTCGTAGGTTGCATAATAGAAATTGGCATAAAAATATCTTCAATAAAATCTTCGGTTAGAAATTGGTATACAATAAATAACTGTAGAAATTAGCATATAATAGCTGCGGAAATGAGCTGGTAATGTTCGTCCAAGTTTAAAATAAATACCTTCTTGAGAAAATTAGTCAATATGTGAATAGTCGAAATTGTGCAACAACTGTGGGTTGATCGCTGCTTATATATTTGCCTGACTGCTTTGTTTGCAACGTCAGCTATTTTCTCTACATCTGTTACTATCATTAGCAACACTTACACGTCAGTGCCAAAAATAGTAACAACCCACAAATTTAGTCGATAAAGAACCTCAGTCGGGGTAGTTTATTTATAGAACTGAAGTAGTTGCTAAAAATAGATTTGCTGATCGTTTTTCAAATGACCTTGAGGTCGAAACTATAATTTAGCTATTTGGAGCAGTCAAACAAATATAATTTTTTATTTATTAAAACATATTTTTCTTTAAATAATTTTAATGATATATTTATAATTTTTGCCCTTATTGTTTTCTTAAATTGGGACTTAATTTGAAAAAAAAAGTTCATATCTATTTATAATTATTTTTGGTTAATTTGGATGAGTCAAAATGGCCTAGTTAGTTCCCCACAAAACGGGTGACACCAGTCAATTTGCGTACGAAACATTCGTGTGCAAAAGGTTTCATACAAAACTGTATTCACAATATTTCACTCAATTGTATTCCGATAAATCGGCACATTATTATTTAGATATTTATTCGAACAAATTTTATTTTTATTATTTCCTTAACCCTTTTACAAAGTGAATTTCGATTTTTATTTCAATTATTATAAATATATTCCACGGTAACTAAATTTTTTATTGCTGTTATTATTAACTACAGACCAACGATTATTTAAAGCCTTGTAGTTTTTTAGAATCTCAAAGGAAGCTTATATTTGATTTTTCATTTTAATTTTTTTACAGAAGCTTGTTTGAGCTCTTAGGCAGCATGCTCTAAATTTTGAATTGAAGTTATTGTGCTTATACAATAGAATTATATATCATCTGCTTGCGTTATGAAATTATCTCAATTAATGAAATCTATTTTATTGTTTTGTGTTGTTTTATTTTATAATTCGTGTTTGTATTTGAAATATTGTTTGATTACATTATCTGTGGATTACTTTGCATCAATGACTTTCACCTGTTGGGATTCCAGATAAGTTAAACATTCAAAAAACCTCCTGACACAAATTTTAACATCTTTAATACTATTAACTATTATGAGAATACAGATCCAGTATTATACAGACGATCAAGTATTATTAAGAACATATCACAAACACTAATCATAGTACAGTGTTGTTTTTGAGTCTATTTTTATATTATCTTTATCAGTCTCTTGAACAATTATTTTTGATATTACTATGCATTCCTTATCAGTGTTGCAGAGTGAACATGGGATCAACAACTGGATCAACTGGATCATCTTCCATATCTTCCCTATATCAGAAGATCAAATCACCTCAATCAACCT
>JBBMOY011124886.1:0-10550 GCA_037951405.1 Platydemus manokwari
ACGAATCCGGATAATTTTCTAAAAATAAATTTTTGATTCCAGTATATATATATAGATATATATATATATTATGTATCACTATAAATTCTAAGAGATTACTATTTGATGGTGTATCATAAAATACATTACCAATAAAGAAATGAATTTCATAAGCTTATCTAATTCTCTAAGTAAATTATCATTTAAGTGAATTCAATACTTTCCATTTTTTGATTTTTCATTAAATTCATAAATTAATAATCTAGGTGAATTAATAATTTAACATACTAAATAAGAAAGATAAAATTAAATTTATAACAACATAGTCCTCTCATACATAGTTGGAAATTTAGATTCATAAGTATAATTTCCACGAACAACAATATTATTTATTTTACTACTATTAAAACACGTTCAACTCAGAACCACACAGCAACATCGTTTTTAAAAAAACTAATTTTTTCCTGTTTCTTTTTACAGATAAAATTTTTCCAACTTTCAAAAATAGTAACATAAGTTGGTTTTCTTAGATCTAAGATATTATTGAAGATATTTTCAGAATTATTCGGTTTTTCTTCTAAAATTTTTTTATTATCATTTATCAATGTAATTATTGATTTACATAAAGTTTAATAATAACCGGTTTGTTTTCTTTCATCTTGCTCTTGTGACATAAGTAAGAATCATCAAGTTTTTATTAGTTTCACCAATTTCTATCTCAAAATTCTTTTAAATTTTTTCAAGGTTGTTGTTTTCAAGTATCAAATTCAATTTACTGTTGAGAATTTCGATGTTTTTCAAGATATTTTGTATTAGCGGCATCAATTCATTTTCAGGATAACCTAAGTTTCTTATTCTATGATTGTTAAACTCTAAATTACCCTTCATACTGTCACCCTCCTCATTAATATATTTTCTATCGTAAATTCGTTCTTTTCCATTTAGCATTTTTTGAACTCATATTATTTATTGAGCTATTATCAAATTTGTGAAACAGTTTAGATATTTTTTATTTGGGAATATAAAGTGAGAATAGAATTCTTCGTCTCAGACTAGTTTAAAGTAGGAATAGAATTCTACATATGATCAATAATATAATAAAATTTTGATCCATTACCTAAACAATATAAAACATACATAGATAATTGTGCACATAATTCGCCTTCAGTTTGTATTTGAATTTTATTATAAAATGTATTTGCCTTTAAAAATATTATAAACTTCTCTGGTTGGTAAAATTCCATAGGGATCAAAATACATTTTATGGGGTTTACTTATTGAAACCCAATTCGAACCCTTTTCTTCTGTGATTTCTAAATTCGTTATTCTATGTTTTTCAGTAACATTCTTTAATTTATCTCGCATAATAATTTCAACATCCAAGTTTAAATTATTAGAAATATCCATTAAATCAAAATTAGTAGTTTTATTAACATCATACTTAGCTAGAAAATTATTTTACATTTTAAAGTGGTATTAACACGTTCACTTTCTACATTAAATACAGGGATTTTATTACTATCATCTTGAGTGACTGAACGAAGTTTCTTCCAATTAATTTTGTTCTCACCAACACATTCTTGTATACTTTTATTAATATCTGGAATTTCTCTGGAATCGGGTGGAATCTTATATAATTTCTTATATAACAACCTGAATTCTAAACACCTTTCCACTTTTAACTAATATTTCAACAGGTTTTTCTTCTAAAATATAACAATAAGCTTTGCATTTTAAATCTGCTTATTTTTCAATTTCAATTGTTACTGTACATCGATTTACTATGAAATTTTCATCTTGAGCTTTAACATCTAAACAAAATATTGAGTACAGGTTTTGAAAATCTAACATATTTTTGATTTTTGAATTTTTTACATAAATTAAGATAAGCATCATAAGGAGCTCCTTGATTATTTGTTGTGATATCAAATTGCATTTTATTATCCAGATAGTTACTGCTATTTATTCTAACTTTTAATGATTTTATATATTTATAATTTCCAATATTTTGAATGAATTTCGAATTGTTGTTAGTGAAGCTAATTTCGAGATATTTAAAACCGATTATAATATATCTCGGTCTATACTTTAATAATGCTGCTTGCCATGTCTAAATTTGTGACTCTGGAATATCAATTAGATTTAAAAGTCTTTTTAAATAATTAACTTAAATTGATTTATCAGTTTGTATTCTTAGCAATAATTCAAATTCACTATCTGGATTAAGGGATAATTCGTGCATACGAAAATATAATGATTTGAAAGTTAATTAACCCTTACCTTTTGTTCCATAAAATATTCGTTGAGGTCTGAAACAAGATATCATGGTGAAAGATATCATAAGCAAGGGAACGCAATTTATTTAACGAATTGATTTAAAGACGCCCTTGCCCTGAAATTAGACATGGATATCATAGAAGTTAGGAGTGCTGCAAAAGTGTTCTAGAATGAAGAACAAAGTTCGCAAAGAGATTTTTAAGCAGTCAACGCAAATTGTAGAGACAGCTTTGTTCAAGCTCTAAAAACAGAAAGAAGCAACCAATGGAATAACTAGTTCAAAAAAGCAAGCAACGGGTCAAGCAATTATAAACCATCCCTTACTATCAAAACACGAAACCCTAAGGCAATAACTTTAGAAAATAAATTTGCAGAGAAAGACAAATGTATTCGATGAAATATATGATCAAGTAACTTTATAATAAGTGTCGAGGCATGCCAGATCCAAAAGGAGACAATTGCTTCTGCTGCTGAGAAAGCGGACACTATATACGGACAAGAAGGCCATCAAAGTAATAGCAATTTAGTTATGCATTTTTATCTAATTCGAGGAACCATTATTTCTAAAGAAAATCATAAATATTAGATAAACGAATCAATTTATTGTATAAAATTACGGTTCATTGCAGCCAACTACACATTGTGCTGATTTGCTATAACAATCATCTTGACAGACAAAACTATTACCGACTTGACATCCTTCATAACATTCCTTTGCTATTTTTTGACAGTTTTCTAAACATAAATCTTGATTTTCGAAACTCGGATTTACAGAGACAATAATGAGGAAAAATGTTAGACACAAATATTTCATGCTTCGATATTCCATATCTGGTAATGATTACAAATTTCGTAAACGATGTTTAAAACTAAATGTTTTCAAAATTTTTGCATAAACGTGACTGACAACTCCATGCAGTACTCCAAGTACATATACTGTTAGGGAAATACGCTAACTAACTCTTTCGATATTTATTAAATTCATTTTTCAATGGAGATTATTCCATGAAATTTATAATTTCAGTAAGAATATCGAATTAAACGAAATTTTGCATTAATGACGGAACAACTAGAAAATCGCTTCAATCAAATTATAGGTTATTTTGATATTTGTACACAGAAACAATGGTAATATTTTCAACTTAATAATTATCATAAATATTATTTTTGTTTTATATAATTTACCAATTATAAACATCATTTTAATATTTTATGGCATCATATAATAAATTGAGAATCACTTGCGATTCTGTACGTCGTGCATTTTGGTCCATCGACAATGATTACAAATATAGCTCTATCAAGTCGTATTGTAGCATAGTTCTGAATTGTTCATTTATCTATGAGCATTGTTTTGATATGAAAACGAATTAGATCATATTAAAATATATTAGGAATGTTGAAATAAAATAAATAAATAAACAAATAAACTCCACTAACCTATTTCTAGTAAATGACATAATGTGATACCTAATAATGGCATCTACATCGAAGATAATTATAATTCAAAGTATTTTAGACGCATTATATCATCTTTGTCTGTTACCTTAAAAGTTCTTCAGTTTATTGCTTGTAATTAAACCTATTACCAGTGATATGTGAAACAGATTATATCAAATAATCAGCAGTCGAGAAAACGAGATTGTATTGATAAGTGATTTGACAAGATTTCTGAGTTTGAAATATTATCATAATAAATAATGAAATTAGCAGTGGCAAAATGTTAGAAATGGGAAATAAATAGTGTGTTTTTAGGAAATTAGTAAAAGCTGATCGCAAAATAGTCATTTTATCTATAAAGATGACATAACAAAGGGATAAGACAAGACTTTCACACATTATTGGTTATAAGCTATTTTATATATGCCGCGATACGGAATCAATTCATTAAGCAGTATAATCAGAATCTACCAACTAGCAGAATCGTTACTTAATTCTCAACCAATAGTAATGTTACTAGTCAATAGTTCAGAGTGAAGACTAAATGATAACTAAAATTCAACATATCAGATAAACTGTCCATATTATCACAATCAAGACTGAATCATTAGTCCAAAAAAAGATACAATTAAGATTGTGATTATCAAATGATTCTTATTATTTCTCTTCATTATTTATGACTGTAATAATCCATAAATAATTTATAATCTATTTATATTATTTTTATCAATACGAGAAGATTACGATATTGATCGATATGATTTAAACTGTTTCAAACTTTATTCATCGCATTCATAAATATCGTTACTATTTCTTACTAAAAAACGAAGAAGTGTGAGCAACTAACAGTTACTATTTTTATTTTTCAACTCTCATTCTCTCTACAATGAAAATACATTTTAGTGTATTTTCAATAAACATAAAGGAAAACGTACATTTTGACGAAGTATTGACCGATCGACTGTCCCCGACAATTTAATTCAATATTTCTAATATTTAAGTTTTTCTTTCACCTTTAAATTCGTTTAACTCTTCAAATATCGATTCGCTTTTAATTTAGAAAACATATTTGACCTCCTTAACTCCATTTCCAATCATTATTTATCAAAATATGAATGAGAAACTCGTTTAAATTTTTTTTAAAAAATGTGATGCTCACTGGATTCGAACCTCTACTAATTTGTTCAATCACGTATTGAAAGTTTTAAAAAATCTGTCTCAACCAAAAAATAATTTAATGTAAGATTTAATTTATTAAAATTTTTAAATCCTTTCATCTTCAAACTACTGTGTCAGATATCCTAGTTGATGGTGAATGATTGAATTGTTGAAATTCTTTGCAAGCTTTGATAATACACTAGTACACTATTGCATGGCTAACTATAAAAATATCTATTGGCAAGCGAAAATTTAACATCACTAGCTGCTTCAACAATATTGTAATAATGCAACTGATTAATAAGATTAAGATAAGAAATAAGAAATAAAGCACATTGATCAGTGAATAATAATAATTATCAATGAGTTTTATTATGTGAGTATAAATTATATCATGTTTTGTTGTTTTATTTTTAGTTTTAGAGACGAAGATTTATGAATCGAACGGGTTATTTTTTCTATATTATTAACTTAATAATTTTTATTTTACGAATCTTTATTTTTAGTAATATTTTAATAAAAAGTTGATTCCGGTTTTTATATAACCTATGTTTCAATTATTTAAGACGAAATCATTAATGATTGATAAAAAATATTTTGTATTATTATTATTCTTATTATTATTTTTTTTAATTAATACTATTATAACTATTATTATTATCACTATAATAATAATATAAATAAGAAGAATAATGAAATAATATGATAAGAGAAACCATAAAATTATAATTTGAAACAGAAAATCGATCAATAAATTCCACGTCATATACACGAAGTAAAAATGCTATGGAAACAAATCCGCTATATTTGATACTCGTCATACTGTCAATGCAATCTAAAAGAATAGTCAAAGAAGAATGGCATAAATAATCATTAAGTTATGGAAAGATAAACAAACAACAAGTACAATCAATACGGCCATTATCCTCATAATAATGTTTATAAAATTGTAAAATTAAATATTGTTATTTTTGGATCGATTGGATAACCACAGTCTAAACCATCTAAAGAGATGTGGTAAAAGAAATCTTGATGCATACTCTTTCGAATATTCTTCTACCACTTATGCCACATCAGATCAGCCTATTTTCCTCTTTAGTTCGAAATCATTATTTCATCAACTCTTAGTATTACTAAAATTCAATTACATAAATCGAAATTCATATGGAAAATTTGTTTTAATAAATTCATTTTGATAAATATTTTCGAAATTTTCATTAATAATACTCTGCAATAAATTATTATCCTATTCTTGATTTTTAAGATAATACTTTTTAAAGTTCTATAAATCATTCAGCTGAAATAGATTTCCCCTAATCTTCAGTATGATAAAAAATTTACTTATCTTCAAACTATTTATAACTATCATTAGGAATTCTTTAATCCTCATCAAAATAACTTTAAAATGCTTCAATCAAAGTCTGTTATTCATTCAATCAAAGATTGATTTATTATTAAAAAGGCTTTTATAGAAATGCTTGAATAAAATAAAGACTCAGCTAGCAAAGCAGCCATTACTGGTATGACATTATTCTTAGCTAGATATCTTGTCGGATTTGTTGTGAGTTATGGTAATTGCTCCTGGTTAGAAATGTATTAACTTATAAAAATATTTACAAAACGAATTTCAAGAACTTATCTCACCACAATGGTCCAACGTTGTTCCATAGATTTTATAAATGCATTGCTCGTAACCGTTTTATTTCCGAAGCGCGAAGGACATCCCGATGAATTCACTCATTTAGTACAAATCATTATCGAGAATCCAATGTTGAATAGTGAGGTGATGAGAATTGATGCGTCACTGCGAATGAATCAATAATTCCTACTTTTTAATTGTGATATGACCTCACTCAATATCGATTAACCCTAATAATGAACATTTGTGTTGTTTAATAATTTATTACTATTTTTTTAATTAGAAGTATTATTGATTTGTTTATTTGTTGAGGTCACAAGTTTACAATTTAGAAAGAAGCCGGTGTTTTTTTGTTTAGTTTTACCGCTTCATGGACAGCGTGAATATTCAAAAATTCTTTATTTCAATTTAAATCAAGAGATCACTTTTAAAATATTAAACCATTAAATATAATCTTCAGCTTTATAATTGTGTTTTAATGCTTTTGGAATTTGAAACTCATTATAAAGAGTGAATTGAAAATCGCAGTGTATGTTTCCAGTGAAGATTGAACATAAGTGATTTGAAATGAAAAAGTGAATAAATGTCTTTGAATTTGAATACTCATTGGACATCTATCATTTAATCCCGTTTTTAATACCTGTTATGCAAAGCTTTTTAAACTTTCAAATAAAATGAAGCTCATATGTAAAAACCTATTATAAACTGACTGGTTTTGCAACAAGGCTGATGTCAAAATTATCAATTCAACACTAGGTGAAAAATTAGAAGACGGAAATCCAATAGGGAGATAATTATTCAAGTTATATTGATGGAGTATATCTTTAAGTCAATAAGGAATATTGATATAGTCGATAATTAGTTCTGACACAATAGTAACTGATAAATAGGATGAGAAAATACGTTCAACTCAACATCTGACAAATCAAATATTATCCAATGCAGAACCGAGTCGAACGAAAGAAATACTGAAAAGAAAGTGATCACCCATAAAGAAAAATAAATGAGATACATTTAAACTGAGAATTTATGTGAAAGATATAAATTATGAATTTTATTTTATTAAATAATCTATTTGAATACGCGTCGTGCAATTAAACTTAAAAATAGGCTTTCAATGCATATCCTACAACATCGTAATATGTTAGAATAAGCATTCCTGCTTATGAAATAAAACAGAAGTTAAAGGCGGATATAAAGTTCAACCTGTGCCAACTGCCCCACTTATTCAACTTGAACACAATAAAAAATATAAAGAAGGAATTAACAATCAGAATCTTAATTTTTTAGCACTAGGAAAAGCCATATCTGGAGATCCAATCATAAATGGAACTAATCATTTACCAAAGCCCCCAATCATTACAGGCATAACAAAAAAAATCATAACCAACCCATGACTTGTAATTAAATGATTATAAAAAATAGGATTTCCAAAAAACAATCCAGGAGCAGAAACTTCTAAACGAATCAACATTCTCATACAAGAACCCATTAAACTACTTCTGACTCCCAAAATAAAATACAAAGTCCCTATATCCTTATGATTAGTAGACATAAACCAACGAGAATAAAATCAGAACTGCCCGTTTCTAGTGCTGAACGCCGTTTTCATATTAGAATCTTCCTCAAGTTCAACCTGATTATATGCTTGGCCTAAATCTATCGTGGAGAAAACTGTCTCTCCATAAACTGAGTCCAATAACGTTAGAATGTAAGGTACCGGGAAAGAAAACTTCTCAGTCTGTTCGTTTAATCTTCTGAAGTCTAAACACATCCTGATCGATCCATCTTTCTTAGGAACCACGACTAATGGAGAGTTCCAAGGGCTTTTGCAGGGTGTTATGACATTACTTTAAAAAAGATTTTTTATTGATTATTGAATTTTGATTTCTAAATTTATTGGTGCCTTCTAGGATTTCGAGTAATAGGTTCCATTTTTGTACTGATTGCGTGCTTCACCAAATTTAAATCCCAAATAAAACCAAGAAGCCATAAAAATTAAGCTATTTTCATTTATACACCTATTCAATGAAACGTCGTTCTGGTCAGCGAGACTCTTCAATGCCATTTCGATTCTGTCATGGTCACTATACTTCTTTCCGACATCCTAGGGATCGATTGATTTTATCAATGCAAAGAATATTCTACAAGTCTTCATTATTTCAACTCCTCCGATAAATACTGTTGAATTGTTTTTAATACAAATCTCCTTTACTGGAATTTCGTAGTTCCAAATTGTTGAGATCCTTATTTTTCCTAGACAAGAATTGCGTGTATTGGAAAATACGCGAGCCAATCGTAAATTCGAATTTTTAATCTGCGGCTCTCCAGTGCACATCCAATTGCTCTCGTTCAATACTGTTATTGATGCAGCAGAATTCTTTAACAATTCAATATGTGTACCGTTGCACTCAGCGCTATTGCCTACGATCTGAGTATGCTTCCTGTTTCTCTTGCCGTCTTGCTTCTTTACTTCTATTTTATCTCTAGCTGATATATGTCCTATTGATGCTCGATGATATTCTTTTACACCAAAATCCCTTTCCTGCACAATTATACTTGGCCTTTTGAACGATCATCTTCTGAAAGGACTTTTTTGGATAACTTTGAAATATCGACTGAGCATATGTGTTCTTTATGGCTTTTATGGGCTTAGCCGGAGTTAAATTCTCAAAGATGACCGTTGGCTCTCTTCTTCTATCGTCGGACATTGCAGAGTCGAGAGTAAATGACTCTTTCAATTTCATGCTATTTAGAATGTGCAGAATAAATAATCTTGAAATTTCTTCAATATTGTTCTTCTTGTCAAACACCTCCAAAACTAGCTTCTTTACTCGAAGTTCATAACTGCGATATTTTTCATGTGATCTTTGTTGCATTGCTGCAAAATCTTGAACCTTGTCGTATACTGCTTTGGCATGAGAAAATGTTTTTAAAAACAATTTCTCAAAATATTCATTTGAAACAGCCTCTTGCTACAGTTGTTTGGCGTCATCTCTCAAAAGTATGTCAAATGGAAATGATAGTTCCATTTGATTAAAAAGTCGCGAAATCTTTGGTTGTTTGGAACCATTTCTCAGCGTCTTGGATTGATGAATCGAAGAATAATGGTTTTGAGATTAATAAATCCTGCGTTTTTGTGGCAGAGTGTTAATTTCGGCGTAGTCGCCAGTAAAAAGATAACTTTTTTGCATAAATATTTTATTTTTTAATTCAAAATTACACCGTTTGTTTTATAATATTACAACAAATCTTATTTTTTATCTAACTGATCTAAAATATATTTTTTGACTTATTTTTATCTTTATTATGGCGTGATTGAGGTCTCGTTTAGTATTGAAAATATTTCAGAATTTTAAAACTTTGTAAATAATAGTTTTAAATAGATTAGACAACAGGAATTTTATGAAGCACTAAATGAATTTTATCAATGTTATTAAGGGCTCTGTAGTAACGAGTTCAAAGTTGAAAATGTGATCACAATATCTGACGGATAGGAAAAGCACAAACATAATGTTCAAGCTGAACCTTTGGATTTTTAATTCACCCTGCCAATTGTGCCGAATGATAAAATAATGATTGCGTTTTAAATCTCTAAATTAATTTAGTTTTTGTTGGAATAAAATGAATTATTTGGCGTGCTGATGTGATTTTTTATTGAAAAAATTGAATTCATTTTTTAATTAACGATAGAAACATTTTTTATTATCATTTTCAGTTTCAGGATTCACTACTTATAGAAAGAAATATTAAGATTTTTCATATGCCAATGTTTTATATAATTTTAATATTTTTTCTTTTAATTTTCTTTTTAAACTGATGTTAGTAATTTTATGATAATTTTTAGAGGAATGTTAATGTTTTTTTGCTAGAATGGTTCATGGTAAATGAAAATTAGAAGGAAAGATTTGTTATAATAAGTAACCTCTTGAATTTATCTGAAATTGATTTCAAGCTAATTCTGGTTTCGTAAAGAATGACAGTAAATTATTCCAATGTGGAAATTATGCAAAACAATCTGTTTTGTGGTTGGTAAATAACTAAAATAGACTATTTT
>JBBMOY011124997.1:0-10550 GCA_037951405.1 Platydemus manokwari
CCGGGAATTTCCATCACGTTTATGAATTTTTAAACTATTTTCTTACTTTGATCTCTATTATTTATAATTACAAAAGTTTAAGACCTTAAATATTCTCTATAGTTTTTCTAACCTTACAAATTTTATTATTAAAAATTCTAACCTTACTTATTAATTATTATTAAGTTTTTGACATTTGAAATTACTATTTTATTTCTTTTTCACTCTTTTTATAAATAATAATAATATATTAATTTATATTTCTTTAACAGAAAATAATCAACAAAGTTTACAATAAAATGTTCATCAAATAAAATTAATATTCACAAAAATAATCAAAATAAAATGTTCAAATTATTCATCAAATAATATTAATATTCACAATAACAAAATGTTCGTCAAAAAATGTTCAAAGGTAATCAAAATGTTCATCAATATTCACAACAATGTTTAATATCAGAAAAGTTCACTAATAAACAGTTATTGGGATTTGGATTGGATTGGGATTTGGACTTTCTGGATCGTAGACGGGAATCTCCACTGACATCAGGCGTCTAAATCCACGCTCCAGTCTTGGGTGGACCAATTTTCCCCTGATTTTATTATTATTGCGGGCTTTATTATTGGCGTTCCGGGTCTTTCAGGTTTCTGTCTTGGGAACTGTTTCGGAGGTGTTTTGGGTCTTTTAAACTCGGGGTTTTTCCGCGGCTGCTGGTGCTCTTGGGACAGCTGTTGTTGCTGTCTCCATTCGCTATATTTTTTAACTGAATATGGGATTTTCTCGTCCTCGTCTTCGCTCTGTTCACTATCCGAATAGAGCACAAGACGTTCCATACTATCCCAAAATTATTGTTGGGTACATACTAAATATTAATAACTAGAATATTAAAAAAATTTCAAGTTATTGTACAATGAAACATGCTGTATAGTAATATGAAAAAATCAAAAAAGGGAATACTGATATAATTTTCATCTTCAATTTCTTTATAAAGAGGATGATTATCTTACTTTTTAATTAAAATTTATTTAATTAATTTATAACCACCATATAAACTTCAGCTCTGATCTCATTCAGCTGAAATATAATTAACTGAAAAAGAAACTAAATCTACAGCGTTTAATAGTAGTTGTTACTGTAGCATTAGGCCTAACCATTAATAAAATAATCAATCAGGACTATTACTGGTACAACAATAAGAGACATCTTATATTTTATAGTTCCATCAATATACTATCGCACATTAGAATTAATTATAATTATAAAATCAGACATTGCCTAAAATAACTGTTGTTAGATATTTATTATTGTTAAGGTTAATTTCTAAACAACTAAATAATCACTTACTCCAAAACTCGAAGGTTTTATTTCCAATTTATACTGACCAGTATGACTTATAAAAATACCCTAATAATCGTACTACTTAAAAACTTAAATAAACTTGGGTTTACTGGCAGTTGCACATCTTTACCACGATATTTATACTCGAGATCTATGAATAATTTTAGTGTCATGTTTGTATCACATTTTTATTTAATCTTTGCTTTTCCATGTTCCTATTGGGTTTATTAATTTTTGCGTGAGTGGGATTGATCAATCCCTAGGTGTGTCGTTTACCATCTAATTAGGCTGTGATTTGTTGGTTGCAGTGCCTGTGTGGTTGTGTAGGCATGCAAATGTTTTAAGTGCTTAAACAATGGTTCTGAGGTGCATTTGCGTTTTTCTTCTGAAGAATTTCATTTCACTCAACATTGTCTTTGGTTTTTATTATCTTAGTGTTTATTCTAATAATATTTATATTACAATTAAATAATATTGGAAATTGATTTATTCCATTATTGATCTATAACTTGGCATATATTTGTGTTCATAAAATGCACCTTTGGAGTTAGGTGTCACTAATAAAATTGTTTATAAAATATTTTAAAGCTCAAAGCATTTATAAATAAAAATCCCTAGTTGCATTAAGTCACATAATTTTTAATTTATTTTGATCCAAATTATATTAAGTTAAAAAGCTTAGTTAACCTAATAATATTGTCGGGTCTATCCAATTTACAGCACAACAATACTCGTTACTTATTAATTTGATTTCAAAAGCCAAATAAGTTGATCACGAAGATTTATTTATTATTACCGTTGTACAAGATTAAATCAAGATGGCTGAGGCCTTAAATAAGTTCATCAATAAAATCTGATAAAGTTTTGATACAAAATTGAAAATACTGGTCAAGGGTCTATTCCTAATCTTACTATTAGACTCCTATAAACTATTACGATACGAACAAATTAAAATACTATTCACAAATAGCGTAACAATTAATAATAAAGAATTAAAATAGCCTGTATTTAACTATAATCTTCCTCTGAAATTTGATTGTTATTTCTTTAAATATCATTTCGATTGCAACACTGTGCAGCAAATTCTCTGCCATTGGCTTGGTATTTATAAAATGCCGAGTCAATAATTATGAATAATTATCTTAGTGTTTGCTTTAAATATAATTTAATTTCAATACTAATTTTTATTAATAATAATTTCATTTTAGCAGTCATTATTTTCTTTCAGTTTTATTCATTTATTTTTATTTTCAAGCATTTCAATCAAGTGTTTAAATTCATTTTAGCTCAATATTTCTCATTACTTCATTTTTATTTTTTTATTGGCTCGGCTCTTCAGTATTAACTACCTTTATTTCGGGTCATTAGTTTTGTTTGGTCAAGCTGAGCTTTTAGAATAATGCTGAGACTAGGTTTGGAATAATTAGAATTTGTCTACTAACATTATCAATAATACTACGATCCAAAATAAATGGCCTATCAAGATCACGAATCAACTTGAAAATATAATTTTAAAGTCTTTATGATATGGGACCTCAGGAGTTCGGCAGTAGGTTACACTGTATAAGTATTCTTATATTTAGTCGCCACACTAATACTTAAGCCTCAAGATATTCAATAGATCACAATTACACTCGTGCATACAGTTATTTGAGTTAAAGACAGGATAAGAAACGAACCTATTAATGCAATAATTTTTTACAGTATTGTTTAGGGTCATTCTTCTTAGAAATATTAATAATTACCGACGATATTTTTTGAGTGAATTTTTATATGGTGCTATTTCTGGTTTCTCGCTGGGATATCTTCCCATCTAATATCTAACTTCTGTAATTAGTTGGTGCAATCAATAGAAACGAAATAATTTAAAAATAACGATTGGATAATAATGATATTTAAAAGTTGCAAGATGTTGTGCCCTCAAAAATCGGAGACCATACAAAACTAATATCGCCATATCTTGGTTGCAAATGTTTATCTGGCATTGAATTTATTTTGTACATTATATATCGAATAGCATTTGCACGTTTAATTTGAAAATAAATTATTGGTGAATTTTATACCTAGATTTTATACACTCTTAATATTGAGTCAAGAACCATGTTTATGATATCATTTAGAGTACATTTTAGTGACAATCGATTTTTTAAAAAAATTGAAGTACATTGGAAATTTTAAATCAAAAATTATTTATTCTTGCTGTCTGAAAAGTAATATGAAACTTCACATAATCTACAGTCAAACCTGTTTTTGTGTGGTCTTTTTTATGGGCTTTTTTTGTGCCTGTACCGCATAAAAAAATTTCTTTACTATGCTGTGAAAAATTATTTCTTATAGTTATTTATGAAGTTTTTGAATTTTTTTGTGTGCGGTTTTTTTTCTGCGGTCCCTATCTACCGCACAAAAACAGGTTTGACTGTACTTTGTATCTTTTTAAATTTATTTTTTAAGACAGCAATCATCTTCATTATAGATTGACTTTAAACACAATTTCAAGAGGCTCTTGAAATTTTAAGCCTATTGTGCTCACATCCTTGGTTCCTTGACACTATTAAAAAGTTAATAAATTATAAGTAACTGTGATGCAACGCTAGATAAATTACAACCTGTTTCATATAGCTCAAATAAAATTACTAGAATTTATAGTAATTTAAGCAATAATTTGTTTAAATTAACACATAAAATTGTTTATGTGCACTTTGAAAAGTATCCGCATAAACTCAAATATATAAAACCAAATAATATGCTATTTTTTATTACAAAAATTTTATTTCGAGGATCTAATATCTCATAATGATAATTTCATTCAAAACACATTAAAAGTAAAAACATGTATTAGTGAATCAACAATTTTTTCTACTACCACCAAATCCGCTAAAACCCATCAACGAGTTAATTTCGTCATTTGGTAATTCTTCTTCGCGTGGTTCAAATCTTCTCTTCCTCTCTTTGCGTCTTTCTTTTCTTTGTGCTCGAACTTTTTCTTCTTCTTCCTCCAATTGCTTGATTTTTTCATCTAAGCTGATTTCTTTTAAAGCTTCTTCTCTCTTTTGTTTAATCATTTCAAACCTATTTTCATAAAAAATAAAGTAATATCTTGTTATAATGATGAATATTTAAAAGCAATTGTGATCATAAAATTGCTAAAAGACAATTTGAATATTAACATAAAAATAATTTTTCAAACAGATTTTTCGTTAAATTTTAGTATTTTTAAACTAGCGATTGACTTTAAATTGTATTCTTATTGCAAATAATATCTTTAAATATCAATTCCGTGGATAAGTTCATAAAAAAGGTTATAACAAAAACAGTTTTCTGACCATTTAATATCAATGATGAATCATGATCCATGTACGACTATATGACTTCATTACTTGTTATTGATTTTCGCGCTTTAAATGAAATTCAAAATATTTCTAACAGTTTGAGTAATTATTATTATCTTTATTACCTTTAAGTATTCAAAATTTTTATTGTTAATTTTATTTAATTTCTTTAAATCTTAAATAATTTTCACAATGATTTGAACTGCAGAGTAAAAATTAATTTACCAAGAAAATGACAAGGAAAATCAGAAAATATGGGGAGCTTAGCTGAAAATTTTTGTATTAAAGGGTGCTTAATAGGAACAAAATGCTTGAAACTGATGAAAATGGTAAATCATATATATATACAGATAAAATTATTTAGTTAATAACAATAAATAGAAATTTCCCGGAATAACTTATTGAATTTGTTCTTAAAATAAATAATAATTTTCTATAAAATAAAAGCAATTAAATCCAATACAGTATAAATAAGCTGACAACAGTAATCGTTTGTCCAATTTATTAATTGAAATTAATAGAGACGATTGGTAACAAATAACCAAGTTTAGATCAATCCGTTGAAACTCGTATGTACCAATTTATTAATTAAAGGACCTAGTGTTAATTCCACAAGCCATCCAAAGGATAAACTCAAGCCATTTGAACTTGAAGACACGCAAGATACCCATAGTGTTAAAATTATATATAAGTATTTAGACGCATATTTCCTATTTCCTTGAGTAAGGCTTACTCTTGAAGATTTTATTAACCATAAACGAGTTGTCTGAGAATTGTAGGGATTTCATTGGCTCATATGTGTATAAAATAAAGATATTATTAAAATAAAAAATTTTGTATTGGTGTTATAATTGTAATTTTGTGTATCTAATTTTGTATCTGTGTCAATAAAAATTAAAAAAAAATAACCCAACACCGCTCATCTCGTTTTCGTACGATCATTAGTGGCGAATAAACAACGTATAATACGCATGGGTTATCAAAACTTGTTGAAAACGAACCAAATTCTAAACCACCACAAGTATCAATTGATGAATGCTATGTCATGAAAATCAAAGATCTGGTGCTCAAAAACCACCATTTTAAAAGATTACAAATCTCATTTGATACCAAAACACTCAGTTTTTTGGAAAAAATACGTCTTAAAACAAGAACTTCTGACTGCGCCATGAAACGCATAATCACGAGAGATGAGGTTTAGACTTACTGCTATATTTTGCGAGCCAATATAATAACAAAGGTGAACTAAAACCGACAAATCACATCAAAACCACTCCAAAAATAAAAATCATGTTAACAGTTTTCTTCAATTATCGTGGTTGCGCATTATGAATTCCTATCACCTAACTAAATTGTTAACATTGTTATTATTTTAAAGCTATATGTAGTTTAAATGAATCTACTTACCAGAATTATGAAAAGACAAATATTAGTTTTTCCATCATGATAATGAAACGTCTCAAACTATATTTATTCGAGACTTCATTAAAAATGCAATATATATTGTTCCATAACTACAATATTCGCATGACTTCTAACTGTTCATTAAAATAAAAATTACTACGAGGATACCGTTTTGATTCCAAAAGATAGTAGAAGTTATTTAGACCATTTGGGAAATAAACTTTAACTATAGTTTTAGGAATTTGAAAATACAGTGATTTCAGTGTATTACGTCGGAGATTTATTAATTTAAAGGTGATGAAATTGATGAAGAAAAATGAATAAAAAGTTTCAATAAAATGCTCCGGCACATTATGGAAAAGATTTCGATTTGACAAATTAGATGTAACAAAATTTAATAGTCTAATCTTAAACATAAGGAAATTTTACGACGAAGCTCTACATCTCTAAACTTTTCTTTTATTCCAGTTGGTAAGATTCATTAAAGGAAGAACGCTTTAGGCTCCTTAATATAAAACTAATCCCATACAAATTTATTCATCCACAAATCTAGATTCAATTACAATTCACTTACATATTTAATTGCACATTAGGTAATTTAGAACTAGTGGATTTTGTAAATTGTAAACGCAGTAAATTATTTTTTACTGTTTTAATAAAATAAAATATGTATATATGTTGTTATGTTTTAATACAAATGATAGGTTATTAAAAACCTTTCTGAAAGGATATACTACTTTAATTCGATGAAAATATCGATTTAAGAAATTGTTCTTGGTTTTAAAACATCATATGAAGATGTTGTTTAGATTCTTTGTTGTTTAGATATCAGTGACCAATACTTTATATTCCATTAAAATCTCACCTTTATCCAAGCTTGACTTTAGAAGTCATCCAAGCATTCATTTAACATATAAAAGATTAATCTCTAATGTGATTTAATAAATAAACTATTTATACTGCTTCTAGTAGTTTTAAAAAGCAATTTTGAATTTCTTCCCTACGAACGCTAGCTTTATTACGCAAGACTTTACAGAACATATCACTTCAAAAGAGAACCTGATTACTAAATGAATTAATTAAATATCGAATACTTATTATTTAGATAATTTTCTAATTATACAAAAGATTATTATTTTATTTTCCGTTATTGTACTTATCAAATATTCTAAATGTCATAATATTATTGCGTTTATTCGTTAAGTTTGTAAAATTTGATGCCAAAATATTCAAAATACGAAAAGCCATGGGAAAAATATAAATGTATTATAAATTCATTCAAACTGGTGCAACCACCAAATTAGTTGGTTCAAACTTTATTAATAAACTGACTTAAAAACTACGTAACCATATATTTACCTGTTTTTAACTTCATCCACGCTAGATCTTTTAATTCTCATAGACATACCCTGATTTCTTTGATGTTTTTTACCATTTATATGATCCAAAAAATTTATTGAATCTTTAACAACACAGTCACAAACTTCACAGTAATAACCAGCTTGTTGATTGCCCGGTGCTGATTTGGATATAACTTGTGATTTATTAAGATTTGCTTCTAAGTAAACCTAAAGTAACTTACATATAATATCGTTGTAATATTTAATTTACTGCGAAATCTCTAGGTTTTAAAAAATCCCTTTTTATTTCTTCGTCGCTGACTTTGCGAGACTTCTTAAGATGATCCAAATCTTTCGCAATTACTAAGCTTTTATCCATATTGAAATAATTTGATTTAATCTTAAAAAATTAAATTTGCGGTTAAATAAATTATGTTTTTAAACAACAAATAAATAATAAGCTTGTTAATTATTTACTAAAACTAGCATAATATTTAAATTGAAACTTATAAAGTCAGAAATATGAAGTTCGGTTATTACATTAATAATTTATATTAAATATTTAATAATAAAAAAATTAAATAAATATTAACTCTTGATAAATACTAATTATGTTTTCAGATTATTATCCTTAAGCAGTTATGTTAATTTTTATTAATATTTATTCGAAAATTCATTTTCAACTTCTGTAAATTCAAAATAAATTTAACAAAAATAAAATTAATGGTTGTTTAAAGTTTACACATTGATATTGGCAGATGCACAAATTAAGAAACAAATGTTTTTCTAGTTTAAAATTTTTTATCGACAATAGAATAAGTTTAAATATATTTAATAGAAACTCATATATCATTGATTAGTAATACTCTCAAGGACTCAGAAAATTTAATAATAGCAAAATTATTTTGTAAGTCATTAAATATTATGCAAGTGTTGTGGAATGTCATCCAGCAAACAAACAATTTTCTTATTAACAACACGGAACATTTCCCTTGTTTCGATCACAAACAGACCTTGCCAAAAACATTTTCTTAGTTTGTAATATTGAAACCAGTGTTTACTAACAAATCACCCTTTTGCATCAATAAACATTCAATAGTCTTTGATCATAATAAACCTTCCCAAATATTCAACATCCCATTTAAGTAAGTATTTATATTTTAAATCATATTTAACATTCCATAAAATTTCTTATTCATCCTATCTTAATTTTTCGATCAGCTTTAATATAACGTAGGAGCATTGCATTAGTAGTCTTCATTGAATTTTTAAGGTCAAAATCATCATTTAAAATCGAAGTTTACTTGTCTGATTTTTATCAGTTATTTTTTTTGTGTTCAATGTCATAATTTAAGAATATTTTAAATAGCAGCCATATTTAAAGATTAATATAAAAATTCATTTTCAACAACCTTTTTAATGTCAGAAGTTAAAGTTAGATAAAATAGCAGCTATTATATAGCAGATACAAACTGATAAACTGAACGACACTACCTCCCTTATTTATTATCTCCATATTGTAATTTGAGCGAGCTGAAAATAACTTTAAGAATTATAAAGTTTTATCGCACCTTTGATGTTAAGCCGAGATTGATTTAAGACAACAGTGTTTTAAACTCACAAAATTTGTACAAAGTATAAATAAATAATGCCCAAACGCAGCAATATGATCTGATAAAGCTAAAACAAAATCAATCATAATGTAATCACAGTAAATCATTTAATTACAGTTCATAAGTTGAAATTGAAAATGAAACAATTTAAGATTCATTACATACCAAATTTAACCACTTAATTATAAAATTATAGCATAGCATCATAAATAAGTGCAAGAACACAAATGTGTAATTTTAAAAGGTAGCTCTTCAGCAAATTAATAAATTTATTCAATCATTGCAACTAAAAGAACTTAATTTATAATCGACAATATAATGTTGCTGAGAACTAAAAAATCTGAAAGAGTTAGGTGAGCTGACGATGTGCAGATGAGAAATATTGTCAGACAATGAATCTGGGGATAAAGACTTCTATGACGTTTTGCTCACATGAGCAGTAGAAAAGAAGAAATGCCACAACAGAATCGGTAAGATGCACCATAATGTCGAATAAATATTGGCTAACAGAGATGGTGAATCACATGAAAATAACGACTTGCGACAATTATCAACAATTTAGTGGTTTGAAAAAGGTTGGGAGGAGCAGAAGATTAGAAACATGAAGATGAGGAAGAACAATAGGAGCTGAAGAGCACTGAGGGTCGACCTTGTGCTTAAAGTAAAATCGAAATAATCGAATTCTGAATTCCACTCCAAGCTCAAACTCCAAGCCAAATACCACCAATCGGTCATTTAACATTTATTTAACTTGTTGATAATTTTTGATTTGACATTTAATTAATATTTGAATTTTATTATATTTATACAAAATGAATATTTGTTAAATGACGACTTATATTGAAATTTATATTAAAAAGTGATTGCTTTTCATAATTATATAAATTCTTAAATATTCATTATTTATAAAGAGAATAAAATTATAAATAATAAAATCAATTACTACATATAAAATGGGTATAAATTAAATATTGTTACAGAGCTGGGTCAACTCAATCTTCAATGATATCTTCTCAACAGCCGTCAATGGGATCATCTCAATCCTTGTCTTAAGCCTAACTGGAAATGAGAAATAAATCCAAACAAACCCACTCTCAAAACAATTAAAGCCTGCAGAGATGGAAAATCGATATCGATGAAGACAATTCAATGGTGATTTACTCTTTAGTGAATTTATTTTAACTCTTCATTTTACTTTGTGCATGAATAAATTTATTTGTAAATATGTTGTGATGTTCATGTAAAAATTTTTGTAAAAATTCTTATATTGTTCATAAAATAAAAATTTATCAATGCGCATAAATGATATTACTTGCACAATTATTGTATTTTTTGGCAAAAATGGGCAAAATATTAATAAAAGTTTGAAATAAATAAAAAATACTACTACTACCGCTCCTACTACTACCAATAATCCAAATAATAATAATAATAATAATAATAATAATAATAATAATAATAGTAATAATAATAATAATAATGCGGTCTCAGAAAGATCACTACAAATTTTTTTATGAGATTATGCATGTGAGTTAAATTGCACGCT
>JBBMOY011125108.1:0-10549 GCA_037951405.1 Platydemus manokwari
TGTTTAAATGATTTGGTAAAACAAAAACTTTAAACAACTAAAAAACATGAATAACTTTTGACTCAGCCTAATATAATTATTTGTATAATTAAAATGTTTATTTAAGTTCATACGATTTTGGTAAAGAACGATTACATTTCTAGTTACAGGTTGTGTAGAGGAGTCATGAATGAATGTGCTATCGCGGTTTGAAATATTAGCTTATATTCAATCAAACCATCCTTTGTAAAAAGACAGTTTGGTTTTGATAATCATTTTTGATCAAAACACTCAACACTTGATGAGTTTAGAGTTCTGTAATTAATGATTCTGAACTGTCTATCAGGATTGTCGTAGAAAATCTTCACATGTTACATCACTAACTTCAGGAGTATATTAATAATTATTTCCCAACATATAATTAAATAATAAATGATAAATTATATGTACAGCATTAAATAAAACATTTTATTAATCAGCAATCGTGATGATAAAGATTCTGCCTGGAAATAGAAAACCCTTTAGAAGATGAGAAACAATTTGACATACCGATATGCAGACAGACAAACATATTATAATAATTGTGTAATATTATATTATTTCTGATGACAGTATACACCAACAATAAAGAGTGCATATAGTATTCATCCATTGGTGTTTCATTTTCTTTCAACACCTTATTGGATGATATGAACCATAAAATATTAGATTGCTAATGACAACACTGGCTATAATATTATGTTAATAGTTTGTAATTACGTGCACACACACACACTCTCGTTAAAGAAATTTGGAGAAATTATCGATTTTAGAATGACTTATAATTAATGAGATCTCGTACAAAAAATCGATACCATACATTTGCTAGTACAAGATCCCCCTCAATCATATCATGACAATACTTAATTTGTGTTGAAAACCGGAAATATTTTGATGGGAAAACTTCTGGCAACGTTGTAGCCGACAAAAATCAACATTGATCGGATAAATAATTTAGTGTTTATCATTAACTTTATATATCGGCATTATATAACTGGTCTGATATTGATTTATCGATGAACAATATTGGAAAAGAGTGAAGCCGACCAGGTTAAAATTTGTCTTTTTCTCTCTGTATTTTTGGGAAATGTTCGCAATTTGAAGAAAACTCTGAAATGGATTTGGCATATTTAGGATCGGATTAATAATTGTTCCAATAATTGCTCCAATAATTTCTCAACACAATGCACTTGAAATAGAAGAAAATAAAACCCAATAACTATTTAGTCGAGTACAACAATAAGATTGAAAGAAAATTTTGGTACTCCAGATATTTTCGTTAACTTGTTCTCGTACAGGCAGTAATTGTGAAAGAAGAAATTGATTTGACTACTGTTGAAAGTGTAATAACAGACGCATCCAATTTTCACTTCTGTAAGAAGAGTATTCCATCTACTAATTTATCCCCTTTTTCATAGAAAATCATAAAATATGTTGTCGATTCAATTAGGTAGTTTATAGTTTACTCTCAAATATTATTAATAATGATCATTTTCTGGTGTCTATCTGGAAGATTTTAACAGTTATTGATGATGCTATCCCCATCGACGTCAACATCTTCAAGTTTACAATGGTTGCGATGTTATAATTAATATCGTTATAATATTGATAATAATTCATTTATTAATTTATCGTTAATCGATGAAAATATTAAATAATATAATAAAATATACACAGTGTAAATCAATAAAATAAATTAAATTAATCAATGGCAATAATTGATTTTAAGTTGCTGAAGAATGTTATCATGGTAATATTTCATAAAAACCCCGTGGTAAAAGAAGTCATATGTTTCTTATTTGATCCCAGAAACCATCGCTGATCAAAAAAGAAATGGATATACGCAATGATGTGTCCCTTTAGATAAGTTTTTACTTCTTTTCATACCAAATGCAGAAATGAAGAAATGTTTATTAATTGAGGTGGAATCCCTGCTTCAAAATCTTTTACTTTTCCAAAATTGATTTTCCTGCTCTATTTCTAATGGTATTCGTGACGCATTTATAGAGACTGTAATAATGCATCATAATAAATATTTATCCAATCACAAGTGGAGTGCTATTAATAATGTTGGGTCCTCAACAATTAATTAAGCTCTGACTCCAAAATAGAAGGCAAATAATATATATTATTGTGTACTAATCAGTCCACTTACACAAACTATACTTCACAAAATATCAACCAAAACTTGGCTCTCAACTGGTAGTTGGCCATCTTGACATCGATTTTTATATTCGCGATCTGTGTGTAATTTTTTGTGTCATTGTTTATGATATTTTGATTCGATATTTGCTTGTCCATGTTCTTATTAGGTTTTTAAGTTTTTGCTTGAGTGTGATTGGTCAATCCCTATGTGGGCGTTGTTGTGTAGCTATGCCCCTTTTTCCAACTGTGGTTTACCATCTAACTTCACTATGATTGGCTAATTGCTATACCTGTATGGTTATGTAGGCGTGCAAATGTTCAAAGTACTTAAACAAGGGTTCCAAGTTGCTATTTAGTTTTTCTTTTTGCAGAATTTCATCTGACTCAACACTGAATAATTTTATTTGAAACACAGTGTTGAGCAAAAATTCCAGTCTTGTAATCCACTCTTCAAACGAGAGTGTTATACTCGTATAAGTCTTATCTTAGGCACCATAAAGTTTGTTTCCTTATCTATTATGTTAGTTAGTTAAAAGATTTATATGGGGGTATAGATAACGATCAGGGATCAACTTTCGGATTTGAAGATAAACGGACGGAATCTCTATCCTAAAAATAATTAAATGACGTATGGTCCATTAAATCACTCAATGCTTGAGCTTTACTGAAAATATGGCCTGGAACCAGATATCTTCCACTTATGAATTTCTACTTTCACAGTGTGTTTTTCAGTAAAATAGATCGAATAACTAACTATCCATGTTTCGAGGTTTAGACAAGTCACTCTTCATATTGTTGGTATTTATTTCGATTATTCAAATTTTCATTAAGTGATTTCCTGATCCTTGGAATATCTATACCGAATCAATCAATATTTCTTCTGAAATATTTTCTATGTATCCACAATTGAACAAATCACGATCAGATAGGTTGGTCGGTGTCCGTCTTATAAGTTTGCTTGGTCATTTTCCAATTATATAAGAATCTCATCATTTAGAAATATCATTGTTAATCATGTCAGCAACGCTAAACTCTTTTGTTTCTGCTATTTTAGTCTTTGAATTGTAATGAAGTTTCTCAATGACAACCCTAATCACTTTTCCAGGTAATGAGGGCCCCGTATTCATTTTTACAATTAATTGGAATTATTTCTACCAACTCATCATATTCAATATAAATATTTTTTTATCAAAACTAACGGCATGGTCTCCTAATAACTATTATGTTAGAGATACCGTGAGATTAACTTGTGCTCCGAAAGCCTCGTTTATGTTGGTGAGTCAATATAGGGAATCTTTATTGATTCCAGTCTGCTCTGGTGGTTTGTTGACCAGCTTCAACTTCAGGAGTTATAAGAATCGGGGTTTCACTATTTTGGCATAGAATTGTTTACATCTAAAGAATTCACTGAATTGATAACAATGTCGAATTAGATTTTCCTTTTTCCAAAGTCGTTTTGTATAGCTATAATCTGATTGATGTAATTCGATAAATAAATCGTCCAAACTATTCTCATCAAATCGTTCAGGGTGATTATAGATAGAACTTATTAGTTTTTATTTCGTTATCAAATCTTTTTGAAAGTGTTCTTTTAACTTTTCCATGGCTATATTCACCGATATTTATTGATTGTAATTCCTGAATGTTTGTTTTGTCTTGTATTCTGTAAGAGACATTTATTACAGTGCCTGGTTACCATTTTAATACAAAAATAGATCTTAAGTTGTTGTTGTTTTTCCCCATTTTTATTTTATTGATATGCTCTTCATATCTTTGGTGGTTCCAGCATCTCCAATAATAATTAATTCAATAATTGATTAAATAATTTACAAATTTATTAAGAAAACGGTAAATTGATTATTAATTATAATAAATCAATAAATGATAATGAATATTATTAATAATAAATAAATAATTTATTAATTAATGATTTAATAATGTTATTTATATAATTTATCAAATTATTAAAAATCAAAGTGTTATTAACAATCAAACATTCCATTAACTCTCTCGAGAATTTAGTTTAAATGATGGTAGGAATCGACATTTCAAGGTATGGAAGGAAGTATTGATATTAAAGAATCCTCATAAAAGACTGAAGAGTGGTTTGCAAAATGAAGAACCATGTGAAACTAGTCGTCACAACAAATCATATAATTTGTGAGAGAAAGTTTTGTAAAACCATTTTCAATGACCAAATTTAGAATGTTTCAATAAAGTGACTTAATATACTTTTATCGTGAAATAATTGCATCTAGCGGATATCAGACTCCCGGATTCGATATAAATCAAGACAAACTGAATAACAGCTAGAGAAAAAACAGACGCAAAAACTAGATCTTCCTGAATGCGAAGAATCGCGTACGAGAGCATGTAAAAATTATTGTTCACTAAAGAAAGTTTGTAAAGGTGTAGAACCAGAAACAATTTATGCGACTTTAATAAAAAAGAACACAAGTGCTCTTGGAAAAAAAATCAACTATAAAGATATTCTAACTGGAGACCCAGAGACAAAATGCGAACACAAGATTTTCACAAAATGCCTAGATAATCAAGAAATACCAGAGGAATAGAAAGCATGCAATATTGATTATGCCGAAATCCATGAAAGAGAGTCGCTATCATCAAGTCAGCTCCTGGCATCTTATTGATCTGCTCGACTGCAGCTAGAAAAATTTCACAACTATTCTGTGAAAACAAATGAAGATGTGGATTGATGCAAACAACCTAATACACCCACTCCAGAATATCCTAGGTCCAGATGACGGTTGAGCTTAACACGACTTTTTATTTCGAGCCATTATAGAAGAACACAGTAAGAAAAGTATCGATAACGTTCAAATGGGATTCTTAGACATCGAAGAAGCCTTCCCTTCATTAGATCTTGAAGCAATATTCACAATCCTGGAACATATAGGCCTGACTGAAACTGCTATCAGAATCATACGATGTCTCTACACAAACTGTCAAACTTCTCTTAAATGCGATGATTATGAAACGAAGCCAGTCATAATTTAGAGGAGAGCCCAACAGTGCTGCCTAATCTCCATGATTTATTCAACATAGCCATTAATCCAATATTGATACAAATGGACAACTGTTTCGCTATAAGCCTGATAATTACAAATCATCGAATTCCATGGTTCACCTACGCAGATGACATGGCAGTTATTGCGAAAAGCAAAAATGAACTCCAAATGATTATCAAAGCTTTCAAGTTCAAATACTCAAATTGTGAGTACTGACATAATCTAAGAGCAAGTACTAAGAAGAACTCATAGTCTACAATGAGAAAATCCCTACAATCAGTCTAGAAGAGCACTATCTATACCTAGAAGTGAACTTCTCTTTGAAGTTACTTAATATAACTGAAGAACTATTTACCGACATGGAAATTCTGATGAGTGAACTGGAAAAATGCATTTTACTACCATGCCAGAAGCTAAGGGTGTTTGAGTTGTTTGTACATACCAAGGTGACCTTATACATGAAAAATTACTATTTAATTTTAGTAGACTACTAAAATTTGATGTGACGACAAGAAAATGTTTGAAAAAATCCTTGACGTGCCGAAATTTTGCTCGTCTTGTTGCCTCTACTCAACGAAGTCAATGATAGTTGTTGACTACTAGAACATGACGGAGAATACAACACTATTATCTAGCAAACAAAATGATTAGGATGACGGCCATAAGTACTGGAGTGAATAATCAAGCTCCGACAATCGAGGACGCATTAGAGTGGGTCAATTGACATATTCTACCAAATTAAAAGAGCAAAGCATGTCAGGGCAAAATAAGAGAGAGCCTCCAAAAAATATTCTTACCAACAGTAAGGCCATGCACAAAATTCAACAAAGCCTTACAATCAATAGTTTCCATTACGAAAGAAGTGCCACGGTGGAACCAAAGAAAACCAAAGAAACACAAAAACTGCTGAGACAATGTTTTATGCGATCGCACTAATCAAACCAGAAATGGGACCTATAAAAGCTACTCAAGATCTATTAATCCAATGTGAGCAAAAGTAGTTTTTAGTTTGCACCTAACTATTGCTGAATTCAGAATTATCCATAACGCACGGACAGACAACCTTATCACTCTAAATAACCAGTATATGAGAGGGATGCCATGCAAGAAATGCTTATGTGAAGTGGAATCGCAAGCACATGTCTCCCCCTACTGCAAACCATTCCAGAATAATGGATATATTGGACAAGTAATGTTAACAATGCGGATTACAGAGAAAGAATGCAAATTCACGGAATCTAAATGAAGAGTGGATCTTCAACTAAAAAATTATCGGAAATCCACGATCGTCCTAATCAATGTAAAATGACCATGAACGAACCTGCATTTATGGCTGACACAGCTCAAATAATATACCAAAATACTCAGACATCCAACATGCAATCAAAAAAGCGGCCCGAATGGACTATGGAACTGTTCGTTTTTTTGTAGGAGTTCTCGAAACTTGGCAAACACAGACCAACGGTACATTTCTAAAGAAAGTAGGGATGGGTAAGAAAATGATAAATAAAATAGCTCTTGCTTGCATAAAGTCGAATATAAATGCTAGCTATCTGCTTTTGAGGGTTTCACACGGGAAAGAGAACAGCAAGAAAGGTAGCTTTAAATTAGGGGAAGAAGATATCCTAGACCTTAGCAACTGAAAGGCAGAGACAGAATTAATTGTAATATTGAACTTGCGAACTGTGATTCATGGAACGATTAATGTACATCCCATATTGTAATGTATGGGTATCTCGATAATCAATGTTTATGAATAAATATTTGTAATTGTGGTGAAGACGCCCAACTATGAGTGTTTTGTTTATTTAATTGTTGGTTTAAATAAATAAATATTATTCCTGAATCGATTATTCAAAATAAAATTTAATGTAGTTTTCAATTAAAGATTTTTCGATATTTCAATAAATAATTTATTGATTATCAATATTCGATTCTTCACAACTAATTATTAATCAATTAATATTATTAATAAATACATCTTTATAAAAAAATATATTAATTAATATTTTATTTATAATCATTGTGAAAATCCAGTTAATATAAGCTCGGAATGGCAACGATCGAAGGGGATTAATTATTATTTTTATAATACAGCCAATCGACCATTAGTCTGCAATAATTATCAATAAATATTTTTTCTTCTCAACAAATTTTTATCGTCTGAATTATTGAAAAAAAAGAAAATCTGAAAGTAATGTTGGAGCGTTTTTTGCTAACTATTTTTCATAATCATATTTATCCGTGCGTGTGTGTTGGTGTGGGTGTGGGTGTGGGTGTGTGTATGCGACAAAGTTGAATGATTTTATGATTTAATCTTCGCTATTAATTATTTATTCCAATCGATTTCGTTTCGTTTCTTAATTGTTTGAATTTTTTTTATCAAATATAATTTCTCACTTTAACCAAATCTTTTCAGATGAAAATGAAATTTTAATTATCGATTTAATATGAAATTATATTTTATTATATTCTGTCAAATAAGTTTAAAATAATAAGATCAAACAATTATATCCTAATATTTATTATTAGAAAATCGATATCATGTCAAATAAAATTACTCAATAAATACATCAATGACTTCTTGAGTCAATAACACTGAAGGTTGCCACTGAAACTTTTATTGTAATTTCATAAGTGCTATTCAGAACTGACAGACTCAAAATAAAACACATTTCACCAAAACTTGTTTCAATTGACTGTAGCTAACTTGCAACTACCAGCAATAGGGCATATTTGTAACATAATTTATAATCATAAGCTTGTTTGTGTTTCGTGTGCTCAACCCTTGTTTGATATTTTTTTTCAAGAATCCAGTTGAATTTACTGATTTATCATGTCCGAAATTGATTGTCGCCTTTCATGTGTAGTTATGTAATCGTCTGTTTTACCAACTTGAAATTTTCGCTCTATGTTGTTTCTGATTTGTCAGTTATCGTGCCCCTATCACTTTGTGTATAAAGTATCAAAACAAGAATAACAAGGGTCGCTATTTCCATGGGAATCTTCCATAGTCAACAAATTAAAGTAAATTGTTAAGTTATTGATGCAAAGATTAATACATATACTGGATATGTACGAAAATAGTTATTCATTCACACCAATTACCAATATATTGAATGACTAATATAAATCATCAATAAAGAGCAATTCATTTTTTCAACGAATAACGTGATGTGTTATAAATAATGTAAACGAAAGGATCAATTTCATTTTTCGATCACCCGATGAAGATGAAAAGTGAAATAGAAATTTTATTAGAAGAAACACCCGTGAATGATAAATCAAATACTGCTCTCAAATAAAAAGGTAGCCCAATTACTGAAATTGGATTTTAATGGATTTCCTCTATTGTTGTTGTTCTAAGTTCAGAAGAAATAAGCGTTTTTTGGATCCATTGGATCGTGGTAAAGTTGCTACTGCTCTTTCGCTTGAGATAGGAAACAGACGAAAATGAGTTATGAAGAGAATACAATCTATTTTCGACCTACTAATCTTGTGAACATTATGATTCAACAATATGATTTAACACTTACAAAGTACTAATTACTTCATATTTTGTGAGATAACTATCTGCATAACAACTGGAACAAATATTTAACTCTATATTTAGTATGTTATTAAAACGATTAAGTTTTCTTTAAAGTTAAAATAGTCAAAACCTTCAATACTGAGAATAGCTTCACCAAAGATTTATTGGTTTTTTACACATCATTAAGAAATGTAATATCGCTTTCAACCAACTCTATAATTTATCCACTGAAACTTCGAACTCATTACCTTACACATTATCAGCTGCCTCTGCGGCGTGAACACTATTATCATTGATTTCAAGTTCTACCCCAATAAACATCTCAAAATATCAATTTATAAATACTTTTTCACTATCTTCTGATACATTTTAAAAATACATTTCACAACTCATCATGATGATGATGTACAACTCTTACAACTTGAACGTGTAAAATGACGTATTTTAATGACTCTAGCAATCATTCTAGCCAACAATGAGAATTTCTATCAATGAGGCTTGTTATAATTGGCATTCTCAGAGGGTCAAAAGAAATTGATTTTAAAACTTAATACCATTTCAATAAATTATCAATTCGAATTGGAAATTAGTGGGGAAGAAAGTGATTTATAGAACAATTCTTTGAGCCTCCGGTATAAAATTCATGTTCGAGAAGCAATTCTTAAGATTACCGAAGAGTCAAAATATTGATGAAAATATCCCAACAATTATAGTTTTGAAAGCTTTTTTATTATATATCAAACAGATCGGGAACTTTGTGTAAAGATTTTTTATGAAGAACGAAAATTGGAGAAACTCCGCTTATATATTCGAACTAATTTGCAAAATTGTTACCTGAATTGTATAGGAATAATCTTAAAAAATCTTCAATTTGATCAAATAAATTGCTTAACCAATGGGAAACAGGAAAATAAAACAACATCAAGCATGTAATATTTGAAAAAGATGTATAAAGATTGTAGTATAGAAAATAATGACAGAATAGTTAACATGTTGTGTAATATTTTCTACCAATCAAAATAAAGCACCATTTTTATCAACAAATTGACAAGAATACACAATGGTCCGACCAACAAAATTTCAAAACACTGATAGTGTATGACAAACACCTCATAACAACAAATATTTATTGACCTCTGTTAAATATGATTAGAGATTATAATTATTATAAAATTATAAAATTCCTTTTAAAAAATGGAGAGAAATTATCTAGTTGAAATTTTGCTTGTACTTTTAAATTGCCCGCTTAAAACGATACAAACGTGAGAAAAGTAGAAATACTAACTCAAACTTGGTGTACTAAATGTAGTACAAATCGTCGCCATATGCTAATCTAAAAGTCGTTAAGAATTTCTCTGTTCACATACGAGGACAAGCCGTTTGAAATTTAAATATTTTTGTATAATTGTTTAAGATATTATTAATGGGCTTATTATTATTATTATTATTATCTTTATTTGTTATAATTTATTATCATTATTTATTATTTTTAATATTAATATTTATAATTATTTATTACTAACAATACTTTATATAAAATGAGGAATTGACTTTAAAATTTATAAAAATATAAATTGTTATTATCATAATAATAATAATTATTATTATTAATTTTATTATTGTTGTCATTACTTATTATTACCACATTTTTATTATAATTTTTGTCATTTATTATTATCATTATTATTATTACTATTTTCATTCTGGTAATTGTTTATTATTGCTTATTATTATTGTCGTTATTATTATTATTGGTTATTATTATTTTTGTTATTATTATTATAACTGTTATTATTATCAATTTTATTATTATTATAAATTATTA